>CAHIKZ030000810.1:80000-215000 GCA_903632075.3 Acanthosepion pharaonis | reverse complement strand
TTTATCCGTCAAAGTTGTTTTTTTACTTCTTCATGTGAAAAGAAAATCGGAGATGTTTTTTTAAAAATTACTGTTTTTTTATTTATTTATTATTCTTTTAAGTTTTAATTTCGAAAAAAGCAAAAAACTAAGCCATAAAATCGGGAATAAACTCGCACATTAAAAGGCCGAAAAAAAACTTTATTAACTTTTAGTTTTTAACTCACTTTAAGTTAGAGAATTTTATTAACTTTTTAAACTTAAAATTTAACTTTTTAAAATTAAACTTAAGACAATAAATTTAAATTTTAGTGTAAAAGAAAACAAAAAGGCTGGTCTACTCGTAAAAAGTAGGAAAAGAATTGTGAAATTTTGTAAATTAGCATCTTTTTAATTTTAAAATTCAACGTTTCTGAGGCCGTCACGCATGTCAGAATTGAAATATATTGATTAAAAAAATGGATTTAGAATGGGGTCTTGTTTCTAATATGGATAAATGTCAAATCGATCCTTTTATTATTTTATTTGGGGGACCAGTAAGTAATGCTTTTGTTTGTTTTTTTTTTTTTTATATAACGAAACTCACAAACCAGAAAAATTACTCTCTCCTCTCCATCACACATGATTTTCTTTTCATCACTGTTTGAAGTAGAAGATCCTCACCACAATAATCCAAAGATTTTGACACGCACTGTCCGTATTGGGTTGTGCAGTGAAAAGGGTTTTTTTTCCCCCTAGTTGACTTTTTTTTTTTTAATGTTGTCCCTTGGCATTTAACGATTTTTCCTCCCTGATGTGGGTCAAGGCAAGACTCAAGACGACTATGAAGCCCATTTCTGTAATTTATTTTTTAAATTTTTTTTTTAAAGAAAAAAACAAAAAAAAAACAAACAAAAAACGAAACTACTTTCTCATTAGTTCACGAGTTGGGATCGAACTTCAGATCTTTGTAATGTACAGTCCACTTTACCCTCATTATTTGAACATAAAGCAACCCTTATCAAACACATTTGTAAGTTATTTTTTCGTAACTTTGTTTCTTTTGCTGAATTAGTTATTTTCATTATTAGTAGGTCATAAAAAAAATCATGGAATATTGGTCATCATAATTCTTTTCTTAGTTTTATTGTTTTCACCAGAATATTGTCCTCTTCTTTGTTATCACGTTTCGATCTGGAATTTGTGTATGTTTATACTTGGATAAAGTAAAAAAAAAAAAAAAAAAATTCATTTATTTTAAATAATGTGTTTATAATTTAAGAATTACATTTTTTTACGTCTTTGTTTTTTCTCTCCCTAGTCATGGCGACGCCAGGTGGCAGTATGCTTGACTCTGGCTCACTGTCCCAAGATGTTTACGAATATAGGAGTTGAAAGACCAACTCCTTGAAAAAGCAGGGCATTTATTAATAATTAGTAGATAGAATAATGCTCATGTGAAAAAACAAAACCACACGTGCTTTTCAGCCAAGCTGCTGCCTCAACACTTTGTTATTGCAATGAGTCATTGTGAAAACAAAAATTTAAATAAAAATGAGTGTGGGGAGGGGATATATTGTTCATTAATGAAATTGGTTACAATTTGAATAAAGTGAATCTGTAAATTTTATAGCTATTTAATTTAATTTTATATAGTAAATTATGGGAGCAACATTTGTTAAAGATTACATATTGTTACTTTAAAAAAAAGTCATACCCACAACACAACACTTACCTTATCTCCAAAAAAATGTGATAGGGCCTAGTAAATAAGTGAAAATCTTGAAGATTTTAGTTTTAATTTCAAGCAAATATATTTAATATTTCTAATAAGTAATATATTTTAACTGTATTTCAAACCAAATTTAAATTGATTGGATTTTTTTTTCTTCAGTAATGCCAATGGACACTTAACTAAAAATGATTTGATTAAGACATCGTGAATGCCTTATAGTTCTTCTTTAACTACTCATAAATACTTAAAATTTAGGAAAATATTCAAAGTAATCTAATAGTTTATTGAATTTTTAAGTACTTTGGCTTTTAAATACTTAAAATTTAGGAAAATATTCAAAGTAATCTAATAATTTATTGAATTTTAAGTACTTTAGCTTTAGGTAACTTCACAGAAATGTGATAAACTGAATTTTTAAAAATGAAAAATCTTTTTTTGAAGCTTTTATTTTAATTCTATAATTCCAAGCAGACATTAAATTTAATCTTTCAAAAATAAAATATACTCTTCTGAAACTTAGGAATATTAGCTGACTTGAAGTTTAATTACTCTGATTTGAAACACATAAGTTTAAAAAAAAACGGAAAGGCATTTTTTAACATAGCAGTAGGTGTTGATAGCTTGACTGACAGACAAGTTTCTGTTTATCTAATTTTTTTTTTTCTAAGGTGGACATATCTTTGAAAATTACTTGAGGAATATAACATTTTTTATATAATTTTTAGCTACACTGTAATCTTAAAAAATATTCTCTAATTATTGAGTTTCAAGTACTTTGGCTTTAAATTTACTATAGTTATCACTCTTATTTTTTGATAATGTGTAAATTGGTAAATTTATACACTTGGAAAATCATTCAAAATATTTTGTAAAATATTGGATTGATGAAGTGTATTGCCTTTTATGATTAACAAATATAGTTTTTATTTAAGTAAGAATATCACCTAACTGCTAAAAATTAAACAATTTTAAAAAATTTAATTTCATAAATTATTCTAATTTAAAAAAATGAAAAATAAATCTTGTATAGATTTATTTAAGAAATATTTTTTCTAAAAAGACAATAGTTTTCTATAATAGCTTTTCTAATTCAATGAAGTCTTAGTAGTATTGCATTTTTAATTTTATGATTCATAGCAGATTTTTGGGGATCCTGTTTTACAAAAAAAATAAAATTTAATTCACTAAAGAGTTCTGTTTATAACTATTATAAATATTTAAGTGGTACAAAAATGAATTTTTCAAAATTTCATAAAATTAAATAAGTGTGGAATGTTAAATTCATTTATGAATAAATCCTAGAAGATTCATTAACATCTGATAATTAATTATCTGATTTTTGGAAGAATTTCCAAATCAATGGCTTTTTTCATTGTAAAAAGCCACTGAAATTTCCCATACTAATTTATGGTCACTAGTTGATACAAGAAAAACATTAACAAAAATTTGAAGATTCTAAAAAGATGTTCAAATTTTTAATTCTAATTTACTCATTGATGCAAGATTTTTAATTAAAATTTCAAAGATTTTAAAAAAGGATTACAACAAAAAAAATCACTTAATCAAATAATTCCTTTGGGTCTTTTCTCTGAATAATAACAAAGATTTTGATGATTTAAACTTTGTTTTTAAGTTTGGGAGATTTTTTTTTTTTTTTTTTTCATCATGTATGTTTATTACTTTGTGGAAAACTCCCAAGATGATGGTTCCCTGATCATTACAATCTTGACCTCTTCGAGTCTGAGGGTCAACTACATATTAACATAATCTGCACTTATGTCCTCTTACAATCCATACAATAACCTCACTCGATAGCCTATCTTGAGTGGTTCTTGGGCCTTGTATTAAGTGAATATTTAGCAAAAAACAAAAGAAAGAAATCGGTACTTCAATGATCAAACATCACAATTTGGGTAATTTGGCTCAAGCTGATAAATTTTACACTCCTAGTATAATACAGAAATTTTACACTCCTAGTATAATACAGAAAGATAATCAATTTGAATTAAAATACTTGATCCTTACATATAAAATATAAAAATGCTCCATGGGCTGTTTCAAATTTTTAAAAATTTTCTTTTTCAGAATTAGAGGTACACATATACAGGCATCCCTTATTTAGGCAACTCCTGTTTTCTTATAGCCCTTATTTGTTAGCAGAGCCAGTGCAAGGGCCTTGTGCCCCTACTTCAATCTATGATATGGAGTCCCTCATTTACGCCTCTCAATTTTCTAGAAGGTAGTATTCACATAAGATACAAATTTTATTGTAGCCTAATTATGCACAATAATGGATCAAATGCAATATAGGTGAACAATTCAACTAGAAAAATTGAAAATAAATACAATGTATCTAAATACAAAATAGACATGTCATAATAGATCATTTCATCTTAAATAAATTAATGTTTTGCAACAATTTTAAAATCAACTGATTGTTCTTGTTAAAAAGTTGAATAACACATTCAATATTATGGATAAAAAAAATAATGAATTTTATATATTTTTTTTTTTTAGAATGAGCAAGACAAATTCAGATTTGGACGAAAAAAGACCCCAGAATTTGCCAAAAATTCATCATCGTTTAATAGTTGTGCTTAGTTTAATTTGTAATATATATAAATGTAGGTAGAAAAAAGTAAATGTTGATAAGATAGTGAGGGTAGGGGTCACAAAGCACTGCCGGGGCTCCCCTGCCTCCAGGTGAGGGGGTAGTAAGTGCTGGCTCTGTTTGTCAGTGGTTGATGATTGTGTAAGGCATGTAGCTATAAACTTTTTTTTTATAGGCATTAAAGGAAATAGATTCTCTGAGGCTTTTATATAGAAGTGGAAACTTCCTTTTTCCGAATTATTAGTTTCTAAGTATAAATTTGTTTCCTTTTTTTAAGAGAGATGGAGCAAATGGAAAAGATACAATGGTTGATATTTACAAGCACAGGCTATGGAATTTGTACCATGTAAATAACTTGTTGCCACAAAGATTCTCAAGGAAATAAAGATCTCATTTTCCAAGTGGTCAGCCTGATGCTGCCAAAATTTGTCATGCTCATGACCTTTGTAATTTATTTTGGATTGACTAATTTTCTTGATAGTTTAGTATGGAGACCGTGTTGCACCAAGCTTCTAAACCTGGAGAACTGAACTGTTTTCCAAATCAGTATTTGAAATATGGGCTTCTAACCAAATGCAAGTGACATCTAGAATAGTCATGTTAATGAGAATTTTTATTTATATATAAGCAATATTTAATAAGTGGGCTGGTTTGAATAACTGTTCCTTGGAAGTTTTTTTTTTTTTTTTTTTTTTTTTTTTCCCAATACAAATAAAATATGGAACTAAATAATTGTGGCAAAGAGGAAACTATCTTTGTCACTAAACAGATAAAGATGTTTGAGACAGTGTTGTCGATAAAATATATAGATTGTATGAAACCAGTTTAGTCTTTTCATATTTCATAAATTGTATTTTTTTTTTTTCTTTCAGGTATCTTGTCAGTTGATAAATATTCAGAAATGTTGTATAGAACCTTCTATTTAATCTTGGTGGGTGGCATATTATAGTCAGATCTTTATGCGTCATGACAATGTCTTTTCATCTTGAACAAAACTTTTATTTAAACCATTGGGCTGTATTGTCATTCCTTTTTATCTAAAATTTTTGAAAAACCAATAACATTTTGCTCTTGCATATAAATACTTGTCACAAAATAAAATTTTTACATTTCCCTTGATAGTTCCTCAGAGGATGAAACAGATTGTAGAAGATAAGTTTTCTTTTTGTCTTTATTCATATTGTCCTTTTACAGATCTGAATCTTGACCTCTTCGAGTCTGAGGGTCAACTACATATTAACATAATCTGCACTTATGTCCTCTTACAATCCATACAATAACCTTTCATAAGTTTATAGGCAAGATGCTTTCCATGAGATCTCTATTTTTACTTAATGCTTTCCAAACAATAGTTATGTCATTTATTTTGTTTTGTTTATCTATTGATTTCCTGATATAGTTGTACTCCTGGATCTCTTCCAGATCTTCAACCTCTATTTATTTATTCTAAGATCATTCTCAAAACCTACCTTTATTCCAATTAGTTAGCCTTTGTAATCTGATAGTAAAATGTCATTGACAAATTGTTGATTAGTTCCAATCCTTGAATTCTACACATTGAAGCCAATGGAACCTACAACTTTGTAAAAAGCTAATGACATCAAACTATCTTCATACCCAGAAAATCTCACTTAAACTGTGACCTTAAAGCAATTAAGCCATTCATCCTCCACATTAAAAGATCTCGTAAATAAAACGAACAAGGCACAAAATAACACAAAAACAATATGTATAGTTGATAAATTTGACCCCTTCCAAAATTTTTATTTTTTTATTTTTTTTTTATGGAACTCTGCTACTAGAAGTTAAACATTAGAAATAAAATTCTACAAAATATTGTAGGCATGTAGGCTGCATCTCAAATGACATTGTGTGAGATGAGGAACAGGCCTGTAGGAAGACCTTACCTGTACCTTGGATGAAATCAAGTTGGCTCTGAAAAATCAGCATATAACAGACAAAAAAAAAGTATTAAAAGAATCAAGATATAGATAGAGAATTAGATAAAATTAAAAAAAAAAACCATCTCTAAGAACCCCCGATTTGTTGAAGCAACCCTGTATTTTATTGGCCATAGCTTTAAAAAAAAAAAAAAAAACTGTCTACCACCCTAGCTGTTTATGTAGTCACATGTTGTATTGGACACAATGAGAGAGAGAAAAAACTCCATCAAATTTCAGGATATTTCGTTATCAATTCTCTACAAATATAGATGAATGGAATAAAAGATGGAAATAGAACAGGATGTGCCATGTTCTAAATAACAAAGGGCACTTGAAATGGCTGCCAGATATATTGTTAATCGACAGTGCCAAGATCCTGAGCATGACATTAAAAAATAACACAATAAATCCACACTTAATAGTTTTGAAAACATGAAACTGTTGTTAAACAGGATTGATGCTTGTCATAAAACCTCATTCTGGATATTGAAACATACTGGCATATAGAGCTTAAAAAAAAAAAAAAAATTCATGCTATCAAGAACCAAAATTTCAAACCAATGCTTCACAAATTCATCAACAATAGTAAAAGCAAAAAACTTTACATTATCCAGCCAGCCAACATTAAATGCCATACAAGCTGTAGAAAGATGAGAAGGGAAGAAGTGGTTCTGATTATGACTATAAGTCATACTGACCTTACTCATTCATTGCTTGTCAAAAACAAAATTCAATTGCAATCTAAATTTTACGCATCACCCTCCCCTTTTCAAAAAATGTTTGCAATCTTACATGACACCTGAAGGTTAATATTCTACTAAAGAATCAATAAAAATAACCACAACTAAACACTGAATATGCAAATTAATTATCTCCTTTAAGATATATGTTGAGCATGATATAAGATATGGTGATAGATTACTTTTGTTTTACTGGACACAGGAATTAACCATGCCTCTGTAAGCCCCTGTTCTATGTTTCTCCTCATTTTAGGTGAGAGAAGTTGCTCAGCTCTTTAGATCTGACCCAGTGGCAGCAGTTTCCTCATTGCACTAAAGCAGTTCTGTACTAATGATGCCAGCATGACCATTGTCACAGGAGATTGGAGAGATAAGAAAAACAAAAGCAAAAAAAACTAAGCAATTTTTGTCTTTGTCTATATATATATATATATATATATATATATATATATATATATATATATATATATATATATATATAAAAAAATGTCAGTATCTGGTGTTATGAGAGGCTAATTTCAGGTTGAAGGTGTTTAAAGTGGAGTCATTCTCTCTCACAACAATGCCTTAATAAAACTTGGTATTTATGCTATTTACATCACTTCGGCTGTTGTATGCTCCAGCCATCTTCAGGTGATGTACATTTGAATTGAACCCTTTATTTAGCCCACAGGGATAGATTGTTCTGATCCTTTTATGGATATCTCCGGTTCAGTTAATTCCCTTTAGTAAGTCTACTTTGCATGGTTTTGTTCCTTCTGCTGTGTGACTTGACCCAAAGAGTTATGAGTTCCATACCTGAAAACAAATGAAGGAACCAACATAGTCTAACTACTAAAGGAAATAAACTGAGATATCTAAAAATGGCATGGCATGTGGAATTAGAACAATCTAAAGGTTCAGTTTTAAATTCTAATGTATATCACATGAAGAAGGCCAGGGCATACAATAGCCAAAATGTTGTGAATAGGGCAATAAAGGCAACAGTCTGAATGATTTAAATAGTCACCTCATCTTAGAAATATAGACAGATGCTAAAATCTGGTAAATTAATGTAGTTTGACACTCCAAATCTTTTCTCAGATGCCTGTTTTCTTTTCTTTCTTTTTTTTGTTTTAAATTTTTTATTTATTTATTTAAAGGTTGTGGTAAACATGTGGAAAGTGTCATGAAGGACGTACCCGAAGAAGAAAAGTGTAAATGTGAGAGACACAATCCCAAAATGTGTACGGCCTTGTAGCCATGTTTGGTGACGGCTTTCTCTTCAGCTTGAAAAACAAAACGTTTCTAATATGGACTGAAAATCTTAAAAAGAAATAAAAATGTATTCACTTCTTGTTTTCTTTGTGACTTAACATTGCAAAGTTGCTGTTGTGTTGTTTTTTTTTTTTTTTTTTAATGACATCATGGATAATACCATCATTGCAATATGGTGTCTGAGCCTCCACCCTCTGGGAGGGGTACTTACCATCTAACAATTGTGTTAGATCAATATGAATGGAACAGGATGGTAACCCGATTCAAAAATTTAATGCCTGCTAATAACGAAGCTAGGAATAAATTTACAAAGGTAGTCTGGAAACTTCATAGGTTGACTATGAAGGAGTGATGCTAGAGCTGTGAAACCTTGCATGCATTGATTTCAACTCTTCTTATTAATAGCTACCTTGTTTCTTTCTTGGTTAATTGATTGTTCAAAGAAGACTTCAAATGTAACTAGTAACAACTTCTCTTGAAAAGTTATCAAGTTCTTGCAGAAAAAGGGTTTAGTCCCTGAGGACATTCTTGCTGACAGTGGGAGGAGGGGAATTAAAAAAAAAAATAATGAAATTAGTTCGGAAGATCCAAATAAAACAAGTAGAATTTAAGATTTTCTAAGACTAGGTCTCTGCACTCCCCCCCCCCAACCCTTACCTAATTATCTCAAAAATTCCAGGGAAGGATTCTTGCTAATGTCTATATAAAGTATTAGCACTTCTGTTCAACTGTTTATATAGTGTTAGTAAAATTTAGTCTAGGGGTTTAACCCGTGTTTCAAAGAGGGTCATCTATTACAGGACAAAGAAAGCTCAAGACAATCTTTTTGTAAAACATGAAAAAAAAAATATATGAGGGGTGGGGAGCAGATGAGAAATTGTTATGGCTTTTTTATATATATTTTATCATTTAAAGTAACTTTTTTTTTTTTTTTTTTTTTTTTTTTTTTTTGTGAATAAATATATTTTTCTCCAAAATTGTAAATAAAAGCTACAGAACAATGCCAGGAGAGAAGATAGGTAAAGTTTATTATAAACTGCTACTAACAAACCAACGGACAAGCATAACAGACAATTGAGGTCACTCAAATTATTACAATTTGCTGCTAGAATAATTTTCTTGTCAAAATCATCAAACGGGCTATACAGAAAGATGAATAATTATTTATGCTTTTTAAATTAAACCTATTGTTAGTTAAATAGTTTCTTACTTTGTGTTGTGAAAATGGGTTTTCAGCCTAGAGGTTCTGTGGCTGCACCAGAAATCTCTGCATAATCATGACAACTACTGAGCAAAATCCCTGTAAAACCTGATGTTGACATGCAATGACCATAAAGATAAAATATGACCAAAGAAAAAAGGCTTTTTTTTTTTTTTTTTTTTTTTTTTTAAAGGATTCAAACAGAATACCAGATTGATGAAATGAGAGCTGTGCTGTAAAAATTTATTTTTTTAATTACAAATAATTATTAAAATTATAAGTCCTAGCTGACTTTAGTAAGCTTATTATGAAACTGTTAAGCCTTAATGGTGTTAACATTGAGTTTTAAAAGAGCCTGGAAGAAAATTTTTATATAAATTTGAAGTTTTAGAAGTTAGAATGTATTGGATAAAAAAGTTGAAAAATACAAAAAAAAAAAAAAAAAATGGTTGTTACTTCATTATGTTGGTTCTTTATGTTTCTGGAAAGCCCCTTTACTAAAGGCACTTTTAAATTTGATCACAACAATGATAATAGAGGAAGGAAAATACCTTTGCTCAAGTGTTCATGAGTGAATTTTACTTGTAAAGAATTATGTCCTAGAAATTAGTTTTTTTTTTTTTTTTTTTTTTCAATCACGGTTTCAAAATGGTTAGATAATCATGACCTATTTGGGAAGGATATTAGAATAATCCAGAATGTATGTTGGGAGCAAACCACATGCATACAGATAGAAAATGAATTCAGTAAATTAGCTTAATTAACAAAGACAATTAAATCATGTAAACAAAGCTAGAGGAAAAAAAGATGAAACATCAACTGCACAAAGAATGGTCATCAGCAACAAGAAAAGCTGAAGATTCAATTTATGAATTGGAGATATAAACATCAAACAAGTGCAGAAGTTCAAATATGTGGGAAGCATTTTAATAAAAGATGAAAAATACAACACAAAACAGGCATTAAACTAATGAAAGAAACATTCCAAAAGCTAAGCAAGGTGCTGAGAAATGCAAAAATATTAGAAACAAAGAAAAGAGTGTTGGATTGCTATGTGATATCCCTATAGCAGTGAATACTGGACAATCCCCCAACGGATGAGGAGAAAACTAGAGGCAACAGAAATGGGGTTCTAACAAAAGGATACTGAAAATTCCATAGACAGAGCAAGTAAGCAATGAGGAAGTTCTAAAGAGAATGGCAACAGAAAGAACACAGAATCAAGAAAATATAATTAAATTCATTGGACATATAATGAGAAAGAAGGGCTTAACTCTCACGGGGAATACTGAGAACAAGGTAGGGTTCCCATAGATCTGTGTTGAAAAAAAAAAAGAAAAAATTCCAGGACTGTTAAGTTTCAAAAACACAAACTTAATGATTTATCTTTTAGTTTGACAGATGAGATGTTCAAAGAAAAGTTGGTTCCAATAATTCGTGTCACATGAATCAGTTAAAAGCAGTGAAGAAATCCAAGTGTTAAAAGCTAAAACACAACTGAATGCAGACCAGGTTGTGTTACACATTTTGTGTAGCATTCTACACAGTTTGGAGTTTTACTACACTTGAAAATGTTGAGTTACACACTTCAATTCTTACTGCTACACATTTCAGCTTATCTGAACTCTTCATGGTTTGTAAATGTCACAAAAATTATTGATTGCTGCACATTTCCTGTGAAGGGTAATGGTTTTAATTAGGTACCACCAATAATTCAGTATTCTTAAGATTTAAATGTATTTTCATAAATGAAAATTTTTTCTTGAAGCTTTCATTTTAGCTTTAATTGAAAGCTAAAGGATTAAATTTACTGTTTCCAGTAAGCAAAATACATCTATAATAAGAGTAAACACCTCTTAAAAGTCATTGACATTTATTATTCTAGGGAAACCTTATCCGTTAAAACATAATTTAAGAAAATGATGGGTGAATTCTTTTTTTTTTTTTTAATGTAATTTTTAAGTACTCAGTAATCTTAAAAATATTCTCTGTAATCTAATTTTAGAAATGTTGACTTTAAATTTACTATCATGATTGATCTTATTTTCTGATAATAATGTATGGTCAACCATACTTTCAAAATTGGCACATTTATATACATAAAAAAAATAATTTAAAATTATTTAAAAAATATGGGTGTTATGATTTGTATTAAGCTTTTCAATTTTTGTTTAGTAGTCTTCACTTAATAATCTAACAAGTTCAATGCTTGGAAGAATTAATAAAACATTTTTGAAACTTTATAAATTATTATAATTAAAAATAAAAACAATTCTTGTAAAAATTCATGAAAATTTTTTTCTTCAGACTATAATGTATATACTATTTATAAAAGCAGTCTAATTAAATAATTAGTTTTATTGCAGTTTTTATTTTACAATTCAGAGCAGATTTTAGGGTATTTGGTAATAATTTTAAAAAAAAAAAAAATTGATGATTACATTCTCCAAGGAGTCTTGCGTTTAACTAATAAAACAAATTTGAAAAGCGGAGTTTAATTTGTTAAATTAAGGGAGGGTAACATGTAATATATATATATATATATATATATATATATATATATATCCCAAGAATTTCTAAAATAATAATTTCAAAAATAAATTTATTTGTGAATAAGTCTTGAAGGTTTCATTAAAATCCAAAAATTTTTTCATTTCTGCAAGAATAATGTGCTATTTTACCAGAAAAGAAAATGTGAAAATGTCCATTACTAGCTCTGTTACATTGTTAGTACCCCCCCCCCCAAATAAAATTTCAAATGTGTTAGAAAGGAGTAAAAAAAAAAAAAAAAATATAAAATACTTTGGTCTTTCCTCTTAATAATAACAAACATTTTGATGATAAAATTTTGTTTATATTAATTTTGGGTCCCTTTTTCATCATGCCATGCAGTTTTTTAGCGAAAACTAAATTAAAACTAGCTACCTAGTATTAATGAATAAAACTATAAAAAGACTACAGATTTTAGCTACCTCTACTACTCATGGCTTTTGTTGCACATGGCATGGAACACAATGATGTTAACATTTTCTTCCAGTTCCTCTAATTTAGCTGCGATAAGTGTGAAGTGTTAATCTGCTCAGCTTTCTCCACATAGCTGTCAGTTGACTTGAGCAAATCTTGTGTGCAACTTTCAAGCTTGTGTTTTTTAATCTTCAGTTCTTCAATTTTCATCAGCATGGATTTCCGTTTTTGCTCCACTGCTTGTTCCTGCGTTTTTTTCCCTCTCAGCCTCAAGGTATTGGTTGTATGCTGTTCTGGCATTGAAAGCACTGCAGAGAAAAGACTTAGTCATTGGAACATTCCCAGCACCTCCAACTGTGGCCAAATAGTACTGTGCAACCAAAAGCTGCTGTTTCATATTGTCAGTGGAAATTTCCTTATTAACTGAGAAACCTCTCTCCACAAGAAAGTACTGTAACAGGGTGGAATGTTGAGTTATAATGTGATTACCTCATTATTATATGTATTTGATAGATGAATCCTCCTCTCTTCGTTTTTTTTACTGAAAATGAAATGAATCAAAAGGTAAAACGTTAACAACAATAAGACCTTGAAACACATTTTGAAATTAATGACAAGAATGTGTATTTTTCTTTTCATGAAAAATATTAATTACAATATTGGTATTGTGTTTGTTAAAAATATTCTTAGTGTTACTGTCTCTTGTTTCTTTAAAAGTTTGTGCTTACTTGTTTTTGCTTGTTCCAAGAATTTCATGGTTAAGGGTAGCATTTGAAACTAAACTATTTTCACAGAGCGAAGGAGATATGTCTGTGTTGTTCTTTTTACTACTGCTACTCTACTGACCTCACTTGTAGTGGAAGGATAGTTTTTATAATGAAGTTTCAGAATGATGAAATATTATCATATATCATCACTGATGGCCAGGTTTGTTTTTAGAATGATGAAATTTTTTATCTTTATTTCCAGGATGATGAAATATCCTTATCACCAAGCATCACTGGTGGAAAGATCGTTTTTTAGAATGATGAAATATCCATGTGATAAGCCGGGAACACTAAAAATATCATATGCTCATGGCCTCAGAGTACTATTATGAGAAAGGAATATGAAGACAAGAGTGTTGAGGGAATTCGGTTTGAAAATTATGTGGTTAGTTGTAAGGGAGAGTAACAACACAAATGGCAGCAACATGTGTTTCAATGCAGTATGGTAAAAAAAAAAAACCCAAAAAAAAACCATTACACAAAATAAATAAAAAATAAAAACATTACTATATACACATATTTATTAATGTCAAGGTTCCAATACAGAATACTGAAATTTAAGATTAAAAAGTTCATAAATTCTGATCACATCATAAACTATTGTGATTGGTCGATCAATTTCCTCTTACTTGCCCATGACAGCTTTATTGTTCCATCAATGTTTATATGGCATTTTAATTGGTGCTTATTGCCATCTAGTTTAACAAAATCATAAAAAATGACAGGCATTTTAAACATTAAGTTATAATCCTCTCTTTCATTGAGTCTAGCTTAGGAAGAGTCTACCATATTTATGACAGGCATACTAATGATACCTGAAATAATGACAGAGATAACTAGTAAGGCGAAAATTTACAGACAGTAACAGCCATTTTGTGCATTATCTATTCAGTTAGCACATTTTTGCACCACTGAGGTCCCCACTCCACTCAATCTCACAAGTGTGGTTCATGATGACATTCAAGACAATAGTGCAATGGCTTGCCAGTTTGATGTTAAGGTTACCCCCCATCCCTTCTCTCAGAAGTTAGAGAGGCAAACCGACAAGGCAGAAAGTGGTTTGAATTCAGACTTTTCCTTCTCCAAGACTGGTTGCCAACCAAAGCTATAGGGACCAGCCTGTTCTGTTATTTTAGCTATAGCTGGGGTGGAGGGTTTGGGTTGGAAGAGATGGAGTCATACCTTTCGCAAGGGTATTAGTGTGTAAGTAAATGTAATGAACTCAACTGGGATTCAAAATCTGCTCTATCAAACCTCAGTACTCCACCATGCCTCTAAAAAGTTACAGACAAAACAGCCATTTTGTGTATCATGTAAGATAAATGAATAGGGGATGGATAGCTGGAACAATCAAACCATTTTTTAAATGAGAAAAAAGATTCAATGAAAACAAGTTTATAATGCAGTGTTTATTTTTAAACATAATGACTAATAAACCTGAAATGTTAATAATTTTTACTAATTGTAACCTAACAATTGATTTTATCAGGGTTGAATTAGAAAATGAATTTGCTTCTACAAATTGCTATAAGAGATGAAAGGTAGCAATTAGAAGCACCTTCAACATTCTGCTTTGTTAAATAAATGAAACTTCATCCAATTTCCACCTTGCTAGAATTGCTGTCACATCTAACTTCAATTGCTTTGATTGAATGATTAATTTTTATGGCTTATCAACCCATTGCAGGTAATTTAAAGCCAGAAATATTTTTAGATTGTAAGATTTTATTTTTGGAGATAATAATGATTTACTCTTACTAATTAACCCATAGCTGGGGGGTAGAGAGGGTGAATTCATACCTTTCCCAATGGTATTTTGGGCATAAGCGTATATAAAGAATCCAACTGGAATTGGAACTTGGCTCTCTGATTTCCAATTCCAAGCCATTATCCGTGACACTATCTGCACATCCAAGTTTACAGCACTTGGTATTCCTAAGTAGTCACCCATTTAGATACTGACCAGGTTTGACATTGCTTAACTTTGGTGATCGTATGGGAATCAGTCTTTCAATGTGATATGGCCATAACCCCAACTTCCATTGCAAGTTCAAGATTTTGGAAATATCTAAATAGAGGAATCTATTTCCAAAGTTATCTGAACTAATATCCTTATCTTTGTTGTTTGTTTATTTTTTTGGCTGAAGTCTTCTTCAGCCTTCCTTAAATGCCTAAATTCACAAGTTCCCTTGCCACCACTTCTTCATAGAAATTTTTTGATCTGCAATTTATGGTATGCAATTGTAATCCATTTATTTAGTATCGCAATAGATTGAAAATATGATAAAAGATCTTTTTTTTTTTCTTTCATGTGGATAGATCCCTTGACCTTTACCAGCTATCACATTGTACTCTTAGCACCAGTCCTTTATGTGCACAGGGATATTACTCTCTCATGCCTAATTAATCTGGAGAGGTTTCATAATAGGGATGGGAGAGGTGTAGAAAATTCCTACAAATTCAGATGGTGGGAGTGCAAAATAAGTTCGTAACATTAGTGCTGGTCTGTTTCGGAACGGAAGTTGAGAGGGCTGGCACAAAGTATAAAAATAAAGCTGCATATGTCATAATTTGTGGATATCATCATCATCACCACCACCACCAGTCCCATGATTGGACTGTCAGAACAGACTTTTCCTTTTTTTATTTTACAAACATTAAAAATGTTTTTATTTCAATCATTTTGCCAAGAAACTAGTTTGAAATATAAAACAGCATGTGCATAATGTAATAATTTTAATTTCAAGTAGGTTGGTTGGCCTGGGGGAGAGGGTCATGCTACGCAGCTGAGCACCCAACCAGCTTCTTATATAGTTGGTTCAAAGGAGAGAGAGAGAGAAAAAAAAAAAAAAAAAGATGATTTTTACAACATCTGACTTTTTATTTTTTAAGGATTCATATTTGTATATTGAAAGAGGTTCTTAACCCCAAGTGTAATAACAACCTTAATAATCTTAAACTCAACCATAATAATCCTCACCCCAATTTTAATAAATCTTAACCATAATCTAGTCAAGCTGCAATAGGGTGGTTTAACCCATTAATACCCACCATCTCATTTTTGGGATGGAAGGCATTAATGGATTACAGGTAGAAATCTATAATTGATCCCAGAAAATTTGCAATGGCCCCATTTCAAATAAATTATACCTTTTGTGCTAGAAATATAAATGGACTGAACATTGATAAAAATGTAAAATTAATAAATTTTAATTTACTTCTAGCTGAGTAAATAAAACATGATTTTTAACATATCTGATTTTTTTTAATTTTTTTTTTTTTAAGAATCCACATTTGTACAGTCAAAAAGATTCCACTGAAAGTTAACAATTCTTATTTCAGAATTTAAGAACATCTTAAGATGAAATAAAAATTAGAAATTGTAAACTTTTGATAAGATCTTTATCTATTCATGGAGTTGAATAACTTACTTGCAATTCAAATTATTACATTTACACACACACACACCATTTTATATTCCTGATTGTTTCTTAACAAAACATTATTCATTTATTGAAATAACAATATTTTTAATGTTCAAAACCAATGAAGTCTATTCTTACTGCAAATAAATAAAGTATGTTTTTCAAAGGCCATCAGCCATCTGTAGTATTAATAGACATCAGAAAAGGCCTGAATGAAGTTAATGTTCATCACGAACCTTTGATCTAAGAAGTGTTGATCTTTGGTGACCCCAATATATGCTGGGTTTACCCTAAGAGATAATGAAAAGTATGTTGCTTATTTGGTGTCAACCCAGAAAGTCAAAAGACCTAGGAGTCCTGAGGTTTGTCCTAGGTGGCCTTAAAGCCACCAACTGCAGAATTGGGCCTCAAAAGCAGGTCAGTGTGTGTACCAACATAAACAAGGAGGCGAACTTAGGATATACACATACAACTGGATAACAGGAAGTTATATAAACGTTCAACCAGTGAGGGGAGAAGGGTCTCCCTCACAAGAATAAGACTAAGTGTTCACAGAAATACATGAAACCACATACCTATGGATTAGCTGACATTAATTTGACAGAGTCCAGAAGTGAATAAACAATTATTTTAGATATTAAATTTAATCTTGTATTCTTGCCAGATGCGACTAGCGTCACATTATGCATGAAATAGATTTACAGGAGGATTGGGTTTGTAATTTCTAAAGAAACGGTTAAAATAATTTTATCTTTTATATTCTAAATATAAGTAGTCTGGAACACTTTTAGAAACGTTAAATTTTATCAGTTTAATTTAAAGTCAGTTATTTTTGCTTTGTGAGTGAAACAGCATTTTATCAAATCTGATTTTTTCTTCTTCTCCCAAACAAATTTCATTTTTATACTGAAAGAGATTCGACCATAATCAAGTAATTCCTATTTCAGTTTTTAAAGAACGTCATGTAATCAAAATTTTCTGAAATTCTCAAAACTTATTGGTATGTTCAGTTTGTCTGGGGGAAAAACAGGAAAAGAAAAAAACAAAAAAAAAAGTTCTTTTTATTTTTGTTTCTCACAATTATTGGCCTGCTCCAAATTTGCAAATTTTATCACGTCCACGATTTTTTTGATCGCCAATCCAAGAGGTCCCGAAAATCGTCCAACGCTGTGCTGTCATCGCTGTCAGAATCGTCATTGTTCTTTTGTGACTTTGCCTTCATTATTTCTTCTTTTTTGTTTTGTAATTCATTTATTTGGGACCATCGGTGTCTGGAATTAAACACAGTTGGGGAAAAAATATGTCTAAAAATGTATAACTTAAAGCAAACAATGAATGAAAGAATAAATTCAATAAAGAAGAGAAAGCCTCCACCACCACCCCCATGAGGGCGGGAGGGAGGATTTAAGGAAGATGAAAGAAGAGGCCCAGCAGGAAATACAGAGTTTGATGTTAATTTTTAGAAATTCAAATACAAAAAATTTAAAAAAGGAAAAAGTGATAGAAAAGAACTTGCATTATTTACATTTATCGGACTGCTATCCTCATCTTCACAACGTTTGGGCTGTTGTAAGCTCCAGCCTTCTTCAGGTGATTGGAATTTCAAACTGAACCCTTTATTTTGTCCACTGGGGTAGATTGTTCCAGTTCTACGCCTCTTCTGGATGTATCAGTTATTTCCCTTTAATTCAACTCTCCCAGTTTTTGGTTCACTACTGCTGTGGCCTGGTATTGAACTCACAACTTTTTTGTGTCTAGCCACTGGATCTAACCAAAGTCACTTATTTATATAAAATATAAATTATAGCTCTGTTGTTAAACACTGAGCACTATTAGCATCAGCAATGTGTAATGCTTTATATTCATACACACACACACACACACACAGATCGTGGTGAACCAAAAACTTGGACAGTTGATTTAAGGAGAAATAACTGAGTCATCCAGAAGAGGCATGGCACATGGAATTAGAACAATCAACCCTAGTGGACGAAATGAAGGGTTTTTGGTTCGAAATTCCAATCACCTGACGAGGGCTGGCATGTACAACAGCTGAAACATTGTGAAAATGATAATGAAGACGGGGATAACAGTCTGATAAATATAAATAATGCAAGTAATCATAATACCACATCTCAGAGATATAGACTGATAGAAAAGAAAAATATAAATTATTAGACAAAAATTATTAAATAGAAAAAATTAGACAAAAAAAAAGAAAAAATTAGAATAAATTATTAGAAAAAAAGCACACTCACTTTTTTCTGAGAGACTATTTTCTTTTATCAGATAACTTATAAAATTCAATCAATTCAGTTATTTACAATGTAATCAAGAGAGAATTATTAAAACCATTAATAGACTATCTCCTGTTTTTTTCCGGTCTGAAATGATTCAATTTTTCCTTAATGTTGATATTGTTCATTATTCAAATTAGAGCAAAGCAAAATACATATAATCTGTAAATTAGTTTGCAATAAGACATAAATAGAAAATAAAACCAGAATTCTTTTTAATAGCAGAAGAAAAAGAAAGCAGATTTAGATAGCTTACATTTGTTCATCAATTTCATCAATATTGCGATCTACATTTGCCTGTTCATCGTCCTCCTCCATAATAGCCTCAGACACCTGAACAGAAAGAGTAAAAGACAAGAATGCAAATTGTTTATTTTCATTTCCACCAACACTCAAATAATCTACCACATATACTCATATACATAAGTGTACTTCATATATCGTGTCACCCCTGAATTCCCAATTTTTTCATAGAGCTCATGTATAAAGTGACCCCAGCTTTTGAGCAATATTAGTAGGCCTACTGTAGTCAAATTTTGCATCCTGGACATATTTTATAATAAATATAGGCCTAGAGTGGATTAGTGAAGCTGCAAATATGTTGTAGCATGAGTGGGGTGTTGTTGGAGGGTTTGATTCTTGGTTAAGACGTGTTTGGCAGGTTGGTGAACTAAGGTCACAGTGGTGATATTGATAGATGCCTGGAGTGGATTAGTGAAACTTGATCGAGCAGGAATGTGTGTTGGGTCAGTTCATGGTGGTGACATCAAGAGAGGCCTGAAGTGTGATAGTGAACCCGTGAATCTGGTTTTCATAAAGTTGTGATAACGCCAAGAGAAGCCTGGAGTGTGATAGTGAGGCCATTGAATTGTTAGAAATCACAGTGACAAGAGCCAGCCATTGTTGACAGCTGGCCTGTCAGCCAGATTCTGTGTCAGTTGTTTATGAGTGACTTTCTTTAAAGCAGATCTGCTGGCTCCCAGGGTAATTTTTTATTTTTGCAGGAATTTCTTTCGTGGGACAGATGCGATGCTTGGAGCTCCTTGCAGAAGATGAGGAAGTGGGGAGGGGGTTGCTTTCTTAGTGCTCACATCTGACCAACAGGCAGAGTGAATCAGAAAGAGATCTAATTTGCAGAGGAGTATATCACTATATATTCCTCATGGTAATATGTAATTAAAAATATTATATTTATATATATATATATATATATATATATATATATATATGAGTAGGAATAGACACAGAAATATCAAAATAAACCTAAAAATAAAACTCTTCATGCTGTAAAGTGAGTATAAAAAAATCCACCCATTTTTTGAAGCTGAAAGGATGCACTCCTTTCATTATTATTGATATAACCCAAGCATGCAATATAGCCATTTTCTGATGTTTTCAATGTGTTCACATCATGCAAACTTTACCTGAACAGAAATAATTGCATCTTTTTTTTTCCTTTTTGTGGAACTTGACCCACCATCTGTAAACTGGCAACAGCCACATGACAGACCATGCTGCCACTGTAATGACATTGTCTACCAGGATTGCCAGTAGATTAATCTGGCACTGGAGGCTCAGCAAAGACCATGAGAACTGGATGGACAAGGTGGCTCTCGTGGCAACATAAGGCTCATTGATGAAGAAGAACAGATTGTGTGTGCTATATTTGAGCAAGGCACAGATTGAAAAAAAAAAAAGAAAAAAAAAAAGCTCAATTCTCAGTTTTAATTTGACATCTTTACTTAGTTGCTCTTTTACCATCACTTGTGTTTTCTTGAAATTTGTGTGGAGGCTGACTGTTTTGTTTGAAAATGCCATTTGTATTTGAGTAATGCTTTATTTAAAAAAAAAAAAAAGGTTTGAATGTAGAAACATGCATACACCTACTTTTTTGTCCCCACCCCACCCATCATAACACACTTATGAGAAATAATTTTGGAAAAAAATCCAATGTCTAAAAAAATGTCCTTACAAAAATCTATCTTATGCTGATATAAGTCTTGCATTCATCCATGCATTGAATATTGCTGTCACATTTGGTCTGGTACTTCTGCTATGTATTTAGAGACTTTTGACAAATTCCAAAGAAGAATCTGCAATGTTATCAGTCCTGACCTGGCATCTCAGCTTCAGTCACTTTCCCTATTGCCATAATATAGCTTCCCTGTGCCTCTTCTATAAATATTTTCATGGTAATTATTCTGATTGAGCTTTCCTCTTTGGTATCTGCACAGTACTAGATTGGCAGCTAGCTATCCTCATTTTACTGTTAAAATAGTGAAATGTAACCATAAGTTCGTTGCTAACAGTTTCTTCTCTCACACTTCTTGCTTGTAGAACTCTTTTTTGGCTTCTTGCTTTCCAATCCACTTGGATCTTCAAAAATCTATATACAATTACAATTGTTATTCTGTCTCCTTAATTCAGGTTTTCTTTTTTTATTGTTCTCTCTCCATAATATTTTTTTATTTTAGATACTTTCACACGAATCCCTTGCGTTTTAGTGTCTTTATTGCCTTGCTCGGGGTGAAATGATAAAAGAAAAAAAAAAAAGGTGTAAATAAAGAGATAAGCAAAAAGAATGATGAAAATGTCTTGGCAACCTACATGGGAAGCTTCTTTCATTTGCTTTTGGAAAAGTTCCCATTCTTCTTCCATCTTGTCTTTATATTCCACTTGTCGAACCTGAAATTTAAATAAAAAAATATCTTGTAAATAACAGCATTAAAGCCAACACAGTAAGTTTAGAAATAAAAAAATAAGGGCAGAAGTTCATCTACCTTCAACATGCTGAATGCTACTCATCATAATCCCAGCAGGTAGTCAGAATTATTTTATGTCACTCCACTCCCAGATTATCGTTTATAGCTCTTGGTAACATTTGTCCTCTACCATACCTTGCCCTTGTTCTGACATCCTTTGGCACACCCATTTTATACTTTTGACTTCATAAAGAAATATTGGTTGTCTAGAGGTTATAAAATGTGCTCTACTTAATAAATTATTTTATGAGGGCGGTTTTGCAATTAAGTAGGGGTGGGTTAAAATTGGTTGTCTTTTTAAGGTTTTCATTATTTAAGTCAACTGATCCATGTGTGTGTGTGTGTGTATATATATATATATATATATATATATATATATATATATATATATATATATATATATATAAAATAAAATTTTTATGAGGGTGTTTTTTGCAATTAAGTAGGGGTGGGTTAAAATTGGTTGTCTTTTTTTATAAACTGAGGTTTTAAGCTTTTCATTATTTAAGTCAACTGATCCTTGTGTGTGTGTGTGTGTATATATATATATATATATATATATATATATATATATATATAAAGTATTGCACATTGAGTGCTGGTGCTAATAGTGCTCAATGTATAACAACAGAGCTACAACTTATATTTCCTATAAGTGGACTGCTCAATTATCATTATAGTATATGGTATAAATATCAATATTTAAATTATGCAACAGTCAATTTTCAATCAGCACCTGACAATAGCATCGTGCTCAGAGTTATGCTACCAGTGAAGGGAAAAAAATGTATATTTATTATTAATATACAGTCATCTCTTGTCACTTTGTGCTTTGACTTTCATGGTTTCACTCTAACGTTTTTCTTTTTCAGAGCTTTTCATTAAAAAGCTCATATCATGGTTCCTTGCTGCTTTGCGGATGACTACGGTCTACTAGAGGGTTGGAAAAAAGTTCTTGCCCAAATCTCAGAAGCAGACACAGCCAATCCTTCAGTTGATCAAGACAGTGAAAATAATACAGCACATGCTCAGCTGTCTGAGCCAATTATACATCCCTCTATTAAAATTACTGTAGGCCTAAGTATTCAAGCACACCTGCAAATCCTTTAACACCTGGTGCAGCCGCTCAACCACTCCTTGGGTAGAGAAAGAGCTTTTTTTTTCAGGCTTGTATTATTCAAAAATCAGGTGTGGTGAAACCAAGGCAATTAGAATGTGCTGTTCACTGATTGGCTATTGTTGTGGGTGTGCTGTGGATCGATGATGAAGTGATGTATATGTAAGAACATTGTGATTTTAATGTACAATAATAATAATAATAATATGATATTTGTAATGTCTAATGTATTTGATTTTCTGTTATTTTGTCTAATATATTGGGTAATATAAGGATGTTATTTACAGGTTTTTTTTCATGTCAAGAGGAAAACTTATCTTAGCCAATGAGTAGTTTCATCCTCAGAGGGGACATTATCAAGGAAAATTTGCCCTGATAAAGACCCTCAGAGGACGAAAGGTGTCAGCTAAGACAAGTTTTCCTTTTGTCTTTGTCTTTCTATATATATATATATATATATATATTATATAAATAAATATTAAAAAAAAAAAAGTGTATTTTGGTAGCAATAATTCTTTCACACAAATTTTGTCTATCAAATTTTTTATTAGATTTTTCAAATTTATGAACAAGTTGTTTCATGTTATTGGTAAATGTGCCAAGTTTATATTTATTTATTTTTTTTTTTTTTTTAATTTTTCTCTGGGTACTTTCAGTTGTTGCTACAGTCATTTTCATATTATTATATATATATATATATATATATATATATATATGTGAGTGTGTGAGTGTGTTTGCATGATAAAATGATTTTTATGAAATACCCAACCAAAGTATATAAATTGAATATATGAAAACCAGTTGGATGTTTCACTTTTTTATTCTGTTGTCAAAGTTTCATCTAATACAAACATCAACAAAACAACTGGAGGAAAAAAAAAAAAAAAAAAAAAAATTGTTATTATGACAATCTTGGCATTTATAAATGCTGTGGTTAATTTGAAAATTTTGTGAAAATTTAACAGTTAATAAAATTAAGAATAAATATATATATATAAAATATAAATTTATATATATATAAATAAAATACCTGAGATTTGTACAAGGGAAAATGTTAAAATAAATCTAAGATTTTTGATGTAGAAAAATAAGTGTTATGGTAAGAAAAAAATAAAATGTTTATATCCAAAGAAAATATTGACCACAAAATAATAAAAATATGTTAAATTAATAAATAAAAATCCTTTATCTCTTCAGAAATTGCCTTGTTTATGTTTCAGATATGAAACAGCAATTATTTAAAAAAAAATCTGAATGAATAAAGTGAGCTTAAAGGCAAAATAGAACCTTGCTTGATCAAAGGTACAGCCAAATTATTCAGCACATACAAGATGAAACACCAACAATATTTTTGCCTGGTGGAGGAATAACTCTGATATCTTGTGAATATCTATGCAGATGATACCACCATAGTTCCTAGGTGCACCTCTAGATAACCAGAACCTGGCAGCTGATCTCTCCTCTGACCTACCCCAAACAGCTCAATGGGGTAAAAACTGGCTGGTCACATTCAATACCTCCAAAATCAAACTTGTAACATTCCACCATCACAAAGCAGCCACTGAATTTCTGCCTATCGCAATAAACAGATGTTCTCACAAGGTGGCCTCTTGTCTTGAACACCTATTGGGACTTAACCCAGATGTAAAGTGGAACTCATATATACGATCCACAGCTAAAAACACTGGAAAAATGGTCAGTTCTCTATACCTCTCCAGTAAGTATCGATTGGCTCCTGATATGCTCTAGCTTTACAAGAGCAAGATCAGACTGAAAATGGACTACTGCTGCCCAATCTTCCCTTTCCAGTTTTGATAGAGTTCAAAAATGTCTATACGGCCTTGTGGGCCATGAATTGTTTTCCACCTTAAAAGCACTTTCCTCAGAGACAAGATGCTGCATGTCTCTCTCTACTCTACTGTTATTTCCATGGAAATTTTTAAATGAGCTACATTCCTTGGTTCCTCAAAACTAACCCTTGAAGCTAAGACCCACCACACCACAAAGATTCCCTTCGTATTCCATTAGTAAGGAGCAAGTTTCACTTGAATAACTTCTTCCCAAGAATTGTTGCTTCACAGAATAAAATCTCAAGAGGATGTTTTCCCAACCACTACAATCTTCAAGTCTAGTGCTTATCATTATCTTTCCTCACATATCTGCATAAACTTTTACCACTCACACAACAACCAACTTCAATACCTTTCTACATTGAGTGGCTCTTGGGCTTCGTAAAGGTCGAATAATAGGAGAAAAAAATAGCTGCCCTCCTTTGGTGCGTTTGTGTGTTTTAGGGGAAGTATTCTTTATAATCACTGTCATATTCCTGGTGAGGAAAGCAATCCTTATGGCAGTCCTCTGTCTCTTTCTAGGTTAGGGACAAATTTCATGCTCGACTATACATAAATACTCATATAGAAGTGAATTTTTTTTTTTTTTTTTTTTTTTTACAAGTCTCACATAGGACACTATATGCCAAAAGACCTCTTCCCTCAATCCCATTTTTTTTTTTTTAAATAAAAAAAGTCTTAACAAAGGTACAAATAAAATCCCTACAAAAAATTGTAGTTTTAGAAATCTTAGTAACACTAGAAAAGAAATAGAAAGAAGAACGAAACGAAAGAGGAAAGGATGAAATGAACAAATACCCAAGGGAAAAGTATGAATATAGGAGTAGATAGCCTATCATCTGGTTCATATTCCTCCCTGATTTTTTTTTGAACAGGAGTAGTGGTTTATCAATTGTTTTCTGTTTAGGATTGGGTCTCCAGTTCCTTATAAAGTCTACTTCAACTCTACACTCCTAAAGTCTCAGGCTGAATTCTGAAATTTTATTCACTAATTAAATCTTGAGCTCATCAAATCTAGAATTTGCAGTCTATCTTTCCTGCTTTCTTACGCTAATACAACTCTACACAGTAACCCTCTACCTTGAGTGACCCTTGGGCCTTGTATTAGGTGCACATTATTAAAAAAAAAAAATTAAAAAAATAGTAGGGGAGACTGAACTCTCTAGCTGTGGTTGGCAATCAGTATAGAAGGACAAGTCTGAATTCAAAACCATGTGTCTCTAGTGGGGCACATACTTGAACTATACTTGGTCTGTTCAATATAGTTGTAGTATAAACAAGAGGTTGGTTCTGTCAGTTTTGGACAAGCATAAATAGGCCTGAGCATATGAGCATGTTCAGAAACAAGCAGCCACACTGATTTACAATGTGCTTTCAAGTCATAACAGCTTTGATAATGATGATGAAAAGATTATAGAGTCCACAGTTACTTGTAGCACAGAGTTGTGGACTATGATGTTGAATTTTACTGTACTATAATGTAGGGGGGGTGTTATTATTATTGTTATTATTTTTTGGCTTTGCGTATTGTCACCATACAGTGATATTACTGATCTATTTATACGAGGGCGGGCTGAAAAGTTCATAGGCTGACTATGAAGGAGTGTCGCTAGAGCTGTGAAATCTTGCATGCATTAATTTCAACTCTTCTTATCAATAACCGCATTGTTTCTTTTCAGGTAAACTGATATCTGACTGTTGAAAGAAGACTTTTAAAAGTAACTAGTATCAATTTCTCTTGAAGATGGTCAAAATTTGGTATCGCAGCTTTATCAAGTACCTGCAGAAAAACAATTTAGCCCCCAAAGACTTTTGTGCTGACATAGTTGCTACATAAGGGGATGACACACCAGCTTTATTGGCAGGGTCAAAGTGGACAGCTGAATTTAGGTGGGGAAAGGAGACTCTTGAAGATGACCCAAGGTTTGTATGTCCTGTGACTGCTACCACCAAGGAAAACATTGATCGTGCTCACCACATGGATGACTGGCAATTGAATATAAATCAAATAGTCAATGCTATTTGCATATTCCGTGAGAGAGTTGAGAGTATTTTGCACAATGAAATTGGCATGACAAAGGTTTCTGCTCAGTAGGTGCCATGTCTTCTGATATCTGATCAAAAGTGTACCAGGCTGATCACATCACGGGAAAACTTGACATTGTTTGAAGCAAATTTAGTAGATTTCCTTGGATGTTTCCTAACCCAGGATGAGTGTTGGGGTCATCACTGAGTCAGAGACAATCCGAACAGCAGAAACACCTCTCCTTACTTGCTACAGGTCAATGTCATTTCCTATGCAGGGAAAATGATTGTCTCAGTTTTTGCGATACAAAAGGCATCGTGTTTATTGACTATTTTCAAATGGGCCACATTATCAATGGAGAGTACAATGCCAAAATGCTGAGGTAGTTACAAAAGGCTATCAAAATCAAATTCCAAGGAAAACTGACAAGAGGAGTTTAGTTTCGTTAGAAAAATTCTCCAGCACACATGTCCTTGGTTTCAATGGCTGCTGTGCATAATTGGTTTTGAACTAGGTGATCACACTACTAATTTGGCACCATATGACTATCATCTGTTCCCCAACATGAAAAAACACTTGGTTGGGAACTAGGGATGATGATGTCATATCTGCAGTTGATGACTTTTTTGACCAACAGGAAGAAAGCTTCATAACCAATGGGATTGAAGCACTGCAACACCAATGGAAGAAGTACGTGGACCGCAAGGGGGACTATGTTGAAAACTAAACCTCATTTGGTCACATTCCGTGACAGCATCTTGGTCATCCAAAAAACTTTTCAGCTGACCCTCATAGTTATTGCATAGTGAAAAGAACAGTAACTTATCACTGTTTGACAATATTTTGGGGGGTATTTTCACTGAGAATGTAAAATAATTTATGGCTACTTATCAATTACCGCCAGTGGAAATTAAAAAGGTATTTCATAAAAATACATATATTTCATATTAAAATCAAAAGGTATTTTATAAAAGGCTGTGTTTTATCACCATACAGGGAACTTCTACGTAAGTGATTTTCCTCTATGTTGCCTTGGCTGGTCGGAGAAGGATGGTCTGGAACTCATTCTATGAGGACTGGAGGGGGGGGACTGTTTACAAAACACGAAAGCAGTAATTCTTTAACTACTTTTACTGACTGTTTGAGTGATAAACAAAGCTTTCGAAATTCTTCTTTCGATACTTCTCATTATCCGCTCACCAGCTCCTTCTAACTACTTCCAGTGATAAACAAAGCTCTTGATTATCCTTCTCTCCCAATCCATTTTCATTATCATCATAAAATTTAACCTATGTTAGTATGGTGGTGATAGCGTTGCCTGTAAAAAAAACAAAACAAAAAACAAACAATAGTTGGTCCTTCCTACCTTGGCATCCATAATGGGGTCATCAAAGAATCCCTCTGGTAAGACCTCTGAGATTTTCTTGTCAACAGTAGAAGCATTTTCTTTTGTCACACCATTTGGCGCGTCAAAGAAATCTGCAAAAATTGAGGTGTAAAAAAAAAAAAATTAAATAAAAATTTATGATGAATTTGGATTATACAGGGTGTGGTAGAAATACCTCCCACAAGACATTCACCAGATGAAGACACCACTGCTACTAATCTTTTACCATTTTGTGGTAGGTATTTCTGCCACATCCTGTATAAAGGCAAGAAGAAAAAAAAAGGATTTGTTTGTTTTAAAGATATATTTAGTGACATTAACTGTAGAATGAATTGGATTTTCAGATGAGTTTATAGTCCAAACATTGTATCTAATATTCTGAGATAAAGTATCATCATTATAATGGTATCTTCATAAATGAAGACACCATTGTCACTAATCTTTTACCATTATGTGGCAGGTATTTCTGCCACACCCTGTATAATGAATCATTCCTAAAAGTCCAGGATGTGGAATTGTGACACTTTAAGAGTTGAAGGGATAGTTCGATAGCCATACCGAGAGAGATGTGACACCTTAAGTGTTGAAGGATAGAGTGATAAACAAACAGAGACAAGACCAGATTTTAGTAAATTCAGAGGGTTTGTTTTTTTTTCTTCCTTAGATAAAGGCAAGACAGAAACATTTGATTTTTTGTTTACAAAAACCATATGGCCAAAGTTGACAATTGACTATGAAATGCACCTGGTAAATAATGGGTTGTCAGCATGTCAACCAAAGAATACAGATATGAGGACCTCTGATGACCAAGTCAGGAGTTTGTCTGGCTGGGAGTAAAATGGCTGTATTATTATTTTGAGGACTCCAGTCAAAAAAGTCATCTGGATAATTTAAACCCATGGGGGATGGAGAGAAGCAGTATAAAAGCTGAAATGGAGACACTATTGTTTTTAAAATACAGGTTACAGAATTATTTGCCAAAATCTGGTAAGGAAATGTCAGTCGAGGGATAAAATTAAAGGTTGGGGAATTGTTTTTTTCATCACTTGTCAAAAAAGGAAAGGAAGGTGTGAATTGCTGAAGAGATGAGATTTCTTTGGATAAGAGATGAAGTGCCACAAGAAGAGGAGGTCAGGGGAACAGCAGATGAATGCCCGATTGAGAAAGTGGAATGGGTCAAAGAATTCCATTGATGAAAATTTTGAACATTAATTAAAATTAATAATTGGAGCTAAGCCATGCCTGGTTGCCCATGCAAGTCTAGAGATAGGATTGGTCAGGTGACCATAGAAGTGAAGGGCCTAAGTGGAATCTCAAGGGAAGTGGAGGAATTGCCTACAATCTTTGGGCTGTATTGGTATGAGGCACAAATATGAGAAGTGGGGACTTAGGGTGGATTGATATTCTGCTACCACTACTCCTCGGAGGAGGGGATCTCTCCAAAATTGGGCATGCAATTAATTTTCCAGAGTCTAATAAAGAAAGAACTCTCTGTGGAGATTAAGGGAATGGCCAAAATCCCAACCCCATGCTGGTTTGGGACAGAGGTCCATATAAACAGAGAATCAAAATGATTGAAGAGAGAAGCCGCTAAATGCCAGGCAAGAGACAAGTGCTTCACCAGATTTCCTAATGCTGAAGAATGCCACCAACTTTGAGCTGTGTTCCAGAAGCCTTGTCTAGACTTAATCACAACAAAGTGTCACAAAATATTCAAAGAGGGAAGACTCGAATAACTTTGCATGACAAATATGTTCCTGATATTGTACTATCAGCTCTGTATAAGAAACGTTATATAAAACGTTTTCTTTATTACAATTTATCCTATGACTTGTAGCTTCACTCTGTCTGGTCCGGACCAGACCAATTCAACGATTCCTGTCAACAATTTGATCCTTGCCAGCCTTGTGATCTAAATCAAACACAATGTGGAACAAGGCAAGGCTTGTATCGAAGTGATCCATTCGACGGTCAGTCACAGGGATCGAATGGACTGCCTGGGTGAACATCGCAACATCATAAAATTAGTAACATGGATCAGTTACAAGTTTAGTAAAGAAGATAAGGAAATTGAACATAAGATAGCTTGTATTAATGGTAATTTCACCCAACACTGCAAGCGCTGTGGTAAAACCAAAGCATTAATCTAAAAACTAGAATCATGTTCTTAAATAGCATTGTCAGATTGAGAATTTCATTTGGATGTCATGCATGGTGTCAAATTCGTTCAGAAATATCTAAACTGTTGGCTATATACAATGGTTAAAAATGGATTTGAGCGAGCGAAGCATGTAGGCCTCAACAAGGACCATCCTGCATTGAACCCTCATTGACAGGTATGACAGAATCACAAAGAACTGTAGCAGATTAAGAGAAACTAAATCCCTTGAGGGCTTTCAATAACAGCAACAACAGAAATGGGCTGCAGATGTAACTCGAAGAGAGAATAAAGATATAATGAAGATGCTGATCTTCCGGACCCCCGCCCCAATACTGGAAAGGGCATTAGCACCTACTGGACTTGAGAAACCTATTTTCCTGAAAAATTATTTTCAGAGAAAGATTTTATAAATGCCAACTGATAGCAACACTAACTGCTCAGTCAATGAATGCTGAATGTTTCCCTATAAGGAAATCACTAATATTACTGTTGAAGATGAGAACAGATACTACGCATTGATCCCAATGTGATGGTCAGGGAGTCAAGAAAAGCATAACTTGACTAGCACTGTCTGCTCAGTCAATGAATGTCGAATATTTCCTTATAAGGAAATGGCTAATATTACCATTACAATCTGACCAGTTTCATCTTTGTTGTATTTAATGTTTTGGCCAGACTACTTCCTGTCCTTCATCAGATGTCTGTAGAATTTGGTAACCTTCTGAGAATTTCAAATATCCCTTTTCTCTGATCCACATAGTATTCTCATTCCATTACCTATCTCCTCCTTGGGAATTTCAGAACCTATAGCTGTCAATTCATTGGGTCTATTCATTTTATCGAATCTGCATAAATTAACAATGACAATACTTTTTAGGGAAGCTGGTGTTTTTTTGCCCTCCAAGAAAAAAAAGAAAGACAAATCGTTTGAAATAATGAGCTGCTTATAGTCTAAACATTCATAAGTATTTATTCGTTTACCTGCAGGTAAATCAGCTTTGCTTGTGACTTCTGAACTTGATGGGGTCTCATTTTCAACAGGAGGATGACCATTGACATCCGTTTCTTTCCCTGCCTCGTCTTCAGATGACGATTCTTCAGAACATGTGGCAGCTAACTGCTTATGCCAAGCACTGGGATCAGATTGGGAAGTCTGTGTTGGTGATTTTGTCAAACTAAAAAAGAAGTTTTATAAATTGTGAATCATTCTTCACTTTTAATTGATTTCTAACCAACCTTATATATACTTTTTTTTAGTACACAAAGATTTACTAAATTTAATTACTGTTGGCATAGGTACAAAACAGTATCCTAGATTAGATTAATATTCTAGTCTAAGATTAGATGCTTCTGTCAGACAACAGAAACAAATCAATTACAAAAATAGACAAATATCAGATCATTGCAAAAGTTTGTGCCTGATGTTCATTAATATAAAATGACCAACTCGAATCTGGCATTTGTTTTGGTGCTGATTTCTGGTGTGTTCTAGATTGAAATCTTGCATTGTTCAGTTGTGAGTTGGACTTTGTTGAATATTGACATTTTGTCCACAAATGAATGCCTTAAAGATGGAGGATGAAAAGTTGCACTTTTGCCATATTATGCTTTATGAATTTTGGAAAGGAGTAAGCATTAGAACTGTGACAAAAAAAGCATTTAGGTTTATTTAGAGCATGCTTTAGCTTATTGGATAGTCAAAAAGTGGTTTGGCAGATTTTGTCAGGGTGATTTTAACCTAGATGGTCAACCATGTGTCGGGTGACCTTCTGATGTTAATAAAGATGCTCAGCTTCATGGAGAATGAACTGAAAATTTCAATGGAAGAGATCGCTAAGAATTTGAAAAATCAATATCTTAGCTGCCTTTCACTATTTGAAGAGACTTAGGTTTGTTTCTAAACTCAATACATGGGTGCCATATTCTCTAACATAACAAGTTCGATCATGTTTCTGTGTCAATTTCTTTGCTGCTGCACCATGAAAAAGAGATGTTCTTGGATAGAATTGTCATAGGTGATGAAAAATGGATCATTTATGATAATGTTTAATACAAACAGAGCTAGAAACAGGCTTGTGAATGTGCAGAAGCAATGGCTAAAGTGGGATTGCATCCAATGTGGTTGTTGCTGTCCTTTGAGCTTCTTTCATGTGGTAAGGCAATAACTTCAAAGTATGGTGACCAAATCATCAATTTCAATGTGGCTATTCAAGAAAAATGTGTAATTTTAGTAAATTGAAAAGCTATCATTTTCTACCATGTCAATGAAAGACTGCATCTCTGCAAAACAGATCCCCCTGCAGAATCTTAAAAGGTTGAGATGGGCAACCCCCCTCTAACACCCACTGTATTCTCCTGACTTAGCTCCTTCAGATTTTCATGTTCTGGTCTCTACAGAACAATTTAAATAAAAAATTTGGCTCTTTACAATTTAGTCGAAAACTACCTCACAAAACTTCTCCCAACAAAAAGTTTCTACTAGAATGGTATCAACAATCTTGTGGGAATACGGGAGACAATGTACATGACTAATACACGTTTTTCTTTTTGACAACATGTAAAATTTTGGTTTTAATTTTTTAACTGGGAACAAAATTTTTCCATGAACTAATAATAATAATAATAATAATATTACATATTTATTTATTTTTTTCATAATAATTCATCATGACTAGACCTAGAAACTTCAACAGAAAAGCACTGGACGGCCGTTTCGTCCTATTTTTGGGACTCATCAGAAGTGAGCATCCACTACAGAGATTTGAAACCAGACTGTTACAATACAAGGCAAGCGTCATACCATTGATAAGTGGGCACTGAGCGTTGACAGTCTGTTTCATCCTTGAATGCAATCTTCAGGCCATGGTGTGCAGACATGAAACAGATTGCTTTTATTCAGTCTTCATATTCATAATATTTACATACACTCTATCCCTGATGTTTCTGTGTCATAAATCAATGAAATTGTTTAAAAGTAATGAAAATGGAATTAATAATAATAATAATAAGGGTAGGAAAAAAAAAAAAAAAAAAAAAAAATCAAAATATCTCAGGTTTATTTTTCAATTTGCTAATGATGTAATTGTATAGTATTTATGTATTTTTAACACATTTAATAGTTTACAGCTATAGTATAACATACAACCTTAAATCAGTTTTCATTATTTTTTAACAAAAGTTCATCAAATTATGATACAGGAAATCAATTATTTTATAGAAAGTCATAACCTATATATATCAAAATCTATGACAAAGCGGGGAAAGGTTTTTTTTTGTGGTACAGGGATTGTCTAATAAAATTCTAAAAACAAAACGCACCACAATTTTTTTTTTTTTTTACAAAAACACAGACACACACACACATATATATATATATATATATATATATATATATAATTATTTATATATTATATGCACGGTACTTATTAGAAAGTGCTCAATATCAGAGATAAATAAAATATTTGACATAATAAAAATGTGTTATATATATATATATATATATATATATATAACAAACACACATTTTTATTATGTCAAATATTACTATAGTGGATTTGAAATAGTCTCCGGAGTTTTGTAAACAAACTTTTTTTGTAATTGTTTGGTCTGCTAGTAAGAAGGAGGAAGTAGGGTGGGGGGGGGCGAGGATAAGTACAACAAATGCCATTTAACATTGATACATTAAAGATACAGAAATGATCAGCTGTAAATTTAAATTTTGACATGTAAATTTGTTTAACTTGGCTGATTTCATTCACCCCCACACAAAAAGAAAAAGAAAACTTATTTTTATTTATCTTTATTGTTTTTACTTATACCACATTATATCAGTAGTAATTTTATAAAGAAAGAAGGTACAGTGAAAATAAAATTAGTGCACTCTCAATACAATTTTATCTTAAGAATAAATTTATCTTTTAGTCATTTAAACATCCTAGGATCAAGTTTAGGTCATTAAAACATAACAATAGTAATAATCTAATATGCTAATCAGGACTGGCATTTACTATCCCCAAAGACCCACAACCAGAGGAGTCTCAAGCTTGATTAGAACCCCACCCCATGATTGGTGCTTTTGACTCTTGCTATCTTATCAACATGTTTTTTTCTATCTACATTCGTATATGTTACAAATTAAAGTAAGCATAACTGACTATTAAATTATTAAATTTTTTTTTTAGATTCATTTTTTCATTCATAATGTTGAATGTGTTAAAATTATTCAACTTTTTAACAAGAAGAGTTGATGTTAAAAATTGCTGCAAAACATTGTTGATTTATTTAAGATGGAATGATCTATTCTGACAGGTCTCTTTAGATACATTGTATATATTTTCAATTTTTCTAGTTGAATTGTTCACTTATATAGCATATAATCCATTATTGTACAAAATTAGGTTACAGTAAAATTTGTATTTTATATGAAAATTGAGATCTAGTAGATTTGGGGGTCCCGTGTATCAGAGGTTAAGAATCACGAGACCCTTGCACCAGCTTCGATGCAAATTAAAATTAGATCAAGATGGAGGGGAAAAAAACTGAAAAAATGGGAGATAACTCAAATACATCATTCCACCCCCATTTCCTTCAAGGAGGAGATAACTCCTAAATACCACAATGGTTTCATTCCAGGTTATGAAAAAAAGAATCCTATTTTTTTTTTTGACATCCTGTCTTATATAACACGATGTATTAATATGGAAACTTCTGTAATAGCTAAATAGTATAGTAATAAAAGCGAAATCAGTCAGAGAGTAAAATTCAATAACTCGGAAGCGTAAATAGATTTGAAAATGATAATGAGAAAGGCATTTGCTGATTAGGTCTAATTCACTTTAGTTTCCTTTTACAAAACTATAATGAAATTGGGATGTGCAGATAGCATAGGTGTTATCAGTACTGAAAGTGAAACCATAGAGCTGAGTTCAAATTCAGGCTTCGTCGACTGCATTCATTTTTACATTAATGCTTTTGAGAACGGCATGAGTCTATCTCTTTTCCCTCCCCTGGCTAGGGTAAGCTGGGCTCTCTAGCCTTGCTAGTTGAAGAGAAGGAAGACTGAATGCAAAAATGGAAAAGGTAACAGGTGACTACTATCTTTCTAAATAAGACAAAGCAATTCCCAGATAATAAAAAAAAAGAAATAAGTGGAGAGCCATGATTGCCTATGTCTGTAAGAGACATGGCATAAGAAATAATGAAATGCTATAATTTTGACCCCTGTTTTAACTGATAATTAATATTGAAATGTTAGAAATTTTCTCAACTGTAGTTGACAGTTACCTCCCCTCGATATTTACAAAATAATTTCAGACATCCTCGTTTGATAATACACTGAACTCAAAAAACTGTCTTCTCAGTTCTGAAGTTTAATAAATATCTACTGCGGCAGTTCTGGAAATGTGGTGTAGATCTTGAAATAATAATGAAATCAAATATAAAAACCACAGCATGCTAAAATTAGCTACAGGTTGGTGCCAAACAAAGGGGGAGATAGGAATAAATGGGTAGGTTGGAAAAACAAAAAAAATCAGAAAGTGTCATAAGTTGGTGATAGTTTTTTTAATTTTATTTTACAATGATGTTCACCCTAGACAAGGCCCGAGAGCCATTAAAGGCAGAGGGTTACAGAGTAAGAAGCACAGTTTATGCATATGTGTGTAAAAGATAATGGTTAACTTTAGACTTGAACAGGTTAAGATTATTAGTGATCAGGGAAGCATTGTCTCGAGAGTCTGTTCCACAAAGCAGATGTTTGTGTGAAGTTGCTCGAGTGGAACTTGCATCTCACTAATGGAATATGAAGAGAATGAAGATAATGGTAATAACAATTTTCTTATACGGAAACATTTGGTATTCAAGGATCAAGCAATAAGTGCAACTCTTATTTGAAATTTATAAAAAAACATTCTATTAAAACAATTTCTCAGGAAAATAGGTTTTTCAAGTCTAGTATTATTGCTCTTTCCAGTATTGATGGGAGTTTCCTTCCTAACCTTTTGTTCAAAGTCGTGCAGTATATCAACATTTTGATTATATCATTTTCTTTTCAAGTTATACATTATTTCCATTTTAGTTGTTGCGACTGTTGGCAGTCCTCGAGTGTCATAGTTTCTGGTATTTGGTACAGTCTTTGTGATTCTGTAGTGTCAGTTCACAAGGTTTGAAGAAGAATGGTCCTTTTTAAGATCTATATGCTTCATTTGTTTGAAGCCATTTTTACCCACTGATCTGAGAAAATGGTTGCATACAGCAGATAGTCTAGATATTTCTGAATGAGTTTGGTGCTATACATGTCATCCATATGAGAGTCTGGATCCGACAAGGCTAAGAGTTTTTAGGTTAATGCTTTTCATTTTGAAGCAATTTGCAGTGTTGACCAAAGACCTTTGTGCAGCCTATTCTATGTTGAATTTTTATTTCTCCTATACTAAATTTGTTATAACTGACTGATACATCAAAGTATTTGATGTGTTTATTATTTACTTGAGAAAATCTAATAAACACTGTAGTTGTCAGGAAATAATTAAAAGAACATGTTATCAAACTATAAACAAGATCTAGAACTGAAAAAGGAAAAAAAAAAAAAGGGTCCAGCAATTCTTTTAAGTAAAATGCTTTAGGAAATTTGAAAATATTTCCATGAAGTTTTGACAATATTACAAAATAAAACGTCTGAAACATACAGGGTGTGATGAATAAATTGTTGTCTAAATGACACAAAAATGAAAATAACACTGAGATCTCATTTTAATAGATACATTTACCAAAATTACACAAAAATATCTTGAAATACTAAACAGTAAATTTATTCAATAAAATTGGCATTGGCTTCAACCACAGACTCCAGATGACTTTGGAATCTCTTGCAACTCTTCTGGACCGTCTTCTAGTGTGTTTTGTTTAAGTTGGTGAATGCTGCCATAATCCTTGACTTCAGTTTATCTTTGGTGTTACAAGGACTTTTGTTGGTCCCTCGCTCAAATAACCCAAAATTCATTTTAATGGTATTGTACTAATAAACATTGTACAGTATGTTATTTTTGGTGAGTAATGGCAACAAAACAAAAATCAGACCAATATCATATAAATTTCTCCTAGCATATCCAGTAGAAAGATTGATATTTAGTCTATTTCTAATGTTGGAACTGATTAAATAAATCTGGAGGCCAAGTGACTAGGGATCTGCTCCCCAGACAGCACCTTCCCATTGTTTGAAGTTTCTGTCTGCAGCAACAACAAGGAGAACTGCATTTTGGAATTGCGCGCACGCACACACATACAAATATTTTCTTTGATTTATTCTAAGGCTAAAAATGATTTTGTTTTATTTAAGAATCGTATGTAAAGCGTTTGAGAACTTACTTGGATTTTACAGCTGGATCTTTCTCTTCTTCTGAAAAATAATAAAAAAAGTATTTTATAATCCTATCCATTTAATTAACAATAATGTTAACACAATTTACACTGAGGGATGGAGTGTTAAGTTAATATAAGACAGCTAAAAAAATAAAATTATTGTAGTTTTTAATACTTTACAGTAGGTACCTCTACTTGCTAACTAAAAAAAAAAAAAAAAAAAAAAAAAAAATAGCATGATGAAAAAAAGGACCCAAACTTAATAAAAACAAAGTTTTATCGTCAAAATATTAATATTATTAAGAGGAAAGACCAAAGTATTATTGTATTAAATTTTTTAATCCTTTCTAGCACATCTGAAATTGTGGTTAAAATCTTGTTTTTTTTTTTTGTTTTTTTTTACGTCAGTGGTTGACATAATATTTACGATTAGTTTATATATATGTATTTTTAAAAATTTTTTTTTACATATGCTACTTAATTTTATGAAATTTTGAGAAATTAAATTGCTATCTCAAAATTTGTTTTATTAGTTAAAAGCAGGACTCCTTGGGGAATTTAAATAAGATTTATTAAGAACACTATTGTCTTAAGAAAAATAAATTTTTTGATGAATAATGAATTTTTACAAGAATTGTTTTCATTTTTTTTAAAAATCTTAATTACAATAATTTATATTATAAATCATTTAAATTCTGCATTACTCCAATCTGGTTGGGTGATATTGTTATTAAGTGAAAACTATATTTACAAATCAAAAATTGAAAATTCAATAAAAGTTGTTTACACCTAATATTTTAAAAAAAGTTATATATATATATATATATATATATATATATATATATTGCATGATGTGTCCCTGTTTGAAAGTATGGTTGACCATATACAACATAATCAGAAAATAAGAGCAATGACTATAGTAAATTTAAATTCAACATTCCTAAAATTAAATTACGGAGAATATTTTCCAATATTTTTAAGATTACTGAGTACTTAAAATTTATAAAAAAAGGCACTCACTTGTCATTTTCTTAAATTATGTTTTAACAGATAAAGTCTCCATAGAACAAAAGTAAAGGTGGTGACAGATTTTGTCATCACTCATTAAGTGATCTATGAGTGACAAGTAATGGTGATAAGGATGTAATCACTGCTACTGTTTGTTTTAAAAATCCACTTCTGTTATTTTAAACTTAAAGTAAATATTTTTTTCAAATCAGATTAATTATACTTTAAATCAGTTAATATTCCTCAAATAAAGTTTCAAAAAGTATATTTTACTTTTGGAAGATTTTTAAAATCGAGAATTAACTTTTGTTTACAAATGTATCAAAAATGGCTGGTATTTATTGCTTTTCTGAAAGTGATCAAAAAATTGAGATTCTAGTCAATAAGTTGAAATACACCAGAGTATTTTGCTTACTGGAAATAGTAAATTTAATCATTTGGCTTTCAATTAAAGCTAAAATGAACGCTTTTCCATTTTTAAAAATTCATATTAAACCTTGGGTTTTGAAAGTGTGTGGAGCTACCTACTTTACAGTGTCTAAAGGTTTTAAAACTAAGACTGCAATATCTTTGAACATTAAAACATATTCATCTCTTGTATTTCTCACTTGTAAAACTCTCTTCTGGCTTCTTGCTTCCAAGTCAACTTTGATCTTCAAAAATTTAAATGAAATTTCAACCATGATCATCTGTCTTATTAATTCCTTCTCTTTTATTGTTCTCTCTCCTTAATAATGTTTCTTTTCTTTTTTTCTCATTCTTTCACACTCAGTAACCCCTTGATTCTTTGTGGATTTATTACCTTGCTTGGGTTGAAAGGACCAAGAAAAAAAAATGTTTTCATGACACTATATAAACTACCATATTGCCACTTGACTATGCACGGTTATTGCAATTTTTGATAGAAGGTGGAGTCAATTTTAAAAATAAAATTATACATTGCAGTAGTATTTACAACAATTTGTAATTGAAAAACTTTTAATATTTAATTGGCAGTTATACTAGTTGTAAGACTAAAATAGAATTTGCCAGTAACCATTAGTTAAGATTTCGATTTTTTTTTTTACCAAATGATTACCAAGAGCCACTCAAGATAGAGTGTTACTGAATGTGGGTGTTTCAAGAAGAGGAGGTAAGTATAGATTATGAGGATATGTAGGATAGATAACAGTTAATTTGAAGATTGTATTGATGGGGAAGCATACTCTTTGGAGTCTGTTTCAACAAAACAGGTTTCTTGGGAAGAAGGTAAGTGGAACTTTCTTACCAATTGAAAATGGAGGAAATTAGGACGATTCAACCCTGTGTATGTGGCATGGCAGATCCTAGCTGCGAAGGTCTGAACTGCTGGAACTAAGGAATTGTAGCTCATCTGAACATTTGTGATAGAATAGCAAGCCTTATGACAATATCTGTCTATATTTCTGAGATGAGATATTGTAATTATTTATTCTATTTGCATTGTCTGGACTGTTGTCCTCATGTTTTGCCATATTCACAATGTTTTGATTGTTGTACATTCCAGCATTCTTCAGGTGATTGGAATTTTGAGCCAAATCCTTTATTTTGTTCACTAGGATAGATTGTTCTAGTTCCACATGCCATGCCTCTTCCGGACGTCTCAGTTATCTCCCTTTAAGTCGACTTTCCAAGTTTTTGTTCACCGCTGCAGTAGCCAGGTATTGAACTCACAATTCTTTGGGTGAAGTCACTGGATCCAACCAACACTTTTATCCACTGGGCCATGTGTCCTTGAGATCACCTGAAGAATCCATGATGGTATATTGTTTGCCTTGTAATAAATTGTTTTATAGTTGCTTGTGAGTTTTCTCTAGCCAATGATTTCTTTGGTCGAGTAATTCGATTTGCTTGTCACCTTTCTTCAGACCTTATAAAGGTAGCACGAGGGATGAACCCTCTATACCTCATTTTTTCTGGTGACATACACAAGGCAGGGGAAGAATGACCTGGGCAAGAACACTGGTTTCTTGAATGCTTACTGACTGCTTTAGGTTGGGCTCAGCAATTTTTCTCATCAGAACCACATTTCTAGTGCTACAAGTTTCTTCTTCATTTGTCAGGGTGATTGGCAACTTTAGCAATAAAAATAATTACGATTTGAATCATATAGCTTCAACTGAAGTCTTAACATTGAAAAGTCTTGCCTTTAAAGAGAAATTTGTAAAATGTTTGCTTGGTGATCAACTACCAAGTAACACAAAACATCCAAGGATGGACAGTGGAACACAGTGTTATCTAGAAGCGATACCACCAACTGATAAGAAGCAACATCCAACCAAATCCTGAAAAATCTATGCAAAAAAAAAAAAAAAAAAAAAAAAAAAAAAAGTGAAAAACAGTACTTTTGTGCCATTCATGAAGACAAAACACCTCTCTGCATTGTTTAAAAAAAAAAAAAAAAAAAAAATCTTTTGAGCAGTGAATTTTGATATTGCACACCTTTTCTGCTTCTCAAATGCTTTATGTTACTGTTAAAACCCATGTAATTTGTGCACCGGTGTAATTTATATAGGGGATCTTTGGGATAAAATTTGTTAAAAAAAAAAATAAAAAAATTAGAGAAGCTTTTAACCTGTAAAATTTGCACACCAAAATTTTCAGAATTGCCAATATGCCCAGGGAGGGGGAAGAAGTTTCCAATTTAGTTGTATTTAGCATAATTTCACTTATTTATGATTATGCTGTATGTCTTCTTAAATCGCGATCACAGGAAATTTTTACAATTTACATCCTTTTCCTTAACATCTTCAACAATTTTGCCAATCTTACAACAAAACAAGAAAAACAGACAAGAATAAAACCATACAGTCAAGATTATCCATATTATATTTTTTCCTGTCAAGATATCCATGCCACTATGTATGTCAATGGTGATCCATTGCAATAGGTAGAAACCCCAAGCAATTTAAAATATGGCCTGAATTGTAATTACCAGCATGAATGTCAGACTTCAAAAAGTAGTTAACCATTTAATGGTTTTAGTAAATTTATACAGAAAAAATAAGCATTATATTGCCCAGCCTAAATAAAAGTCAACTTCGTTAAATTTAAAGCCTTATTTTTTCTGTATAAACTTATTCTGACATTAAATGGGTCAACTTCCAGTATGAATGCTTATGTTTTTTTAAAGTCTTTTTTAACAAGGAAAAAAAAAAAAAAAAAAACCCGCTGGAAATGATCATGTAATTTATGCACCCTCTAAAGCTTATTTTTATTTTTGCAAAAAAAATATGCAAAAATTACATGGGTTTTTATGGTATATTTTTAATAAATTTTCCCTATAAGTTTGTTTTTAGTTGCCAGTACAATTTTTCATTTGTGCCATAAATGCCAGTTCTGTTAAAAACAATGAAAAAACAACCCAAAAGTTGTGGTTGCAGCTTTAATAGCAAGACCTTAAAAACAAGACAACTTGTGGCAGGTTTTATTATGACACCGAGTACAAGTTATCTTGTTGTTGGCAGTCATGTGTTAAAGAAGTCAAACTAATCCAACATGGTGTTGTAATAAATTGGTTTGCTGCAGCCATTTTCTTTCAAAGCAAAAGTGACCCAAACACTAGCAAAAAGATAAAAGAACTGAAAACAGTAAAATACCTTTATGCTTTTTATGACAGTTGGAGTCATTAAGGTTTTCACTAGCTTTTCTCTTTAAAAGGTTCATTTGTTGTAGATTATTATTGATGCTTGGTTTGGGAGCTGCCAGCATCTAAAAAGAAAGAAAAAGAAAATAAAAAACAAAAAAAAAAAAAAAAAAAAAAAAAGTACTAACAAAAATATACAACATACATCTTCATGATTTTTTTAAAAATATTTTTGTCACAGGTGTCAACCTGTGACAAAAATATTAAAAAAAATACTTAAAAAGTTTGAAGTTTGTTTGTTCAAACAAAACCCTGAAAATTAAAGTGTGTATCCAAAAAATATATTCTGTAAAACTGCAATAAGTAAATGCAGTTTTATTATTTATATTTACCAGGCAATACTTTATATCTTGCAAACATTAATCAAATTTGCATATTTAGCTTAAATTTTTTTTTAATTAACTGCTACACATGTTTAATCTGGTCTTTTGCAGCCTTCATAAATGATTGTTTTTATAATTAAACTTATTTAAATAAAATTCTTTTTTATCCTCAAAGTGGTAATGACCTTAGTATTTAGATCATAGTTTATGAGTAAATACTATATAAAAAGGAAGTAGTATTCAAATTTTATTAGCATATTCTGAAAATCTAACAAATATTATAAAATTATAACATGCGTTATATGGAATAAATGATTACTTGATGTATAGACCTATCAATATGCTTTAATTACAACAATTCTAAGATCATTTCACATGAAATTGTAGAAGATTCTAAGAGGAAACGTATTCTCTTCTAATAAAAACAGAAAAGTTCGGACTTAAAAGATTGAAGAAAACTCAATGTCTTTAAACACCTGATATGTCTGCTTTTCAAAATTCTAGGAAAATTCAATTATTGGAATTCAATAAATTTTTTTGTACTTATTAGCTTACTTGTGCTCTCAAAAAAAAAAAAAAAAAAAAAAAAAAAGGCAACATATATTGATATTTATTTAAAGTTCTATTAAATAGTTATTTTTCAAATAATTATTGCTTTGCTCTTTCACAGTCAGTTTTTTCATCTTCCAGCTTTATAAACATCTTGAAACAGTCCACCATTGCCATAACAAAGACACTGTTACTGGCTATCATTAGTACAAGGGAGATAACAGATACAACAAAAAGTTATAGGCAAAAAAATACAGCATATTACACATGCACCCAGCATATATTTATGAAGCAAGAATTCTTTTAGACAAATGTCATCTCCATCACCTATAAAAGTCTATGAGAATACCTAATGTACTATCATAGACAGTAAGGCTTAACAGGGTAGAACACAGATGGATTTATACCAGAGACAGTGTTAATTTTTATTTTTTGAGGTTTGGTTAATGATGAATTTTCACTTCAATTCTCCACCAATACACAGCATTTTAGAACAATGAACAAAAAAAAAAAAAAAAAAAATGAATGCAGATATTTTAAAATATTGGCTTATAAAGCATTGTTTGCTTTATGAAGCAAAAATGAATTATCTCATTTAACTTGTCCAAAAAAAAAAAAAAAAAAAAGGTTAGAAAGGGAGATAATCTATAATTGTTGTAGTTTAGGGCATGAAATTCTTTTTGATTTCTCAGACGACGAATATAAAAAAAATTGGCAAATTAAAACAAAAAGTCATCTGAGATAGATAATAATTTAAGAAAATGTATAACATCCAGAAAAAAAATTCATGTGTTTAATTTATTCTTCTTGTTCTATGGTTCATAAACATTTTTATAAAATTATGAATAAAAACCAGTTTTCATAGGTATTTATAAAACAATTATATATTGTATTGTAGTTAGTTTACATAATTTTGTAATTTTTAATAAAGTTTTGAATAAAAAGGATTTTTTTTCAAATTTATTTCTTTATAATATACTTTTATAATCTTGTAAATAAACATTGCCGAGGGAGTCTCAGTAGCATGTTTTTTTTTTGTGGCCACGAAAGTTAAAATTTGCCAAATTATTCCTTCTTAAATATTTGAAAATTTATTTAAAAAAAACGTGCTGGGTAAGATGTTAAACTACATCTGCATCCTGGGTAAGACGTTAAACTACGTCCAGCAGCAAGGCCTCTGATCAGGAGGTTTGGAGGAGAATTGAAACCACTTCTTAATTGCTGGTGTTCCCAGGTCCACCCTGACCTGGGGTGGTAGCACCTGTTAGGGTCCCAGCTATGGGCAAATAATTAACTACTACCAGCAATACTTTTTAGAAACAAATTATTAACGGGAATACAATTTTGAAGGAAAAATATTACCAGAAACAGATTTTTGACAAAACAAAATATTACCAGCAATAAAAAATTTGCTGGCATTAAATAACCCATTGAGGTTGATATGCCGTAAAGCAAAATAAACCAAACCATTTAAAAAAAAGTGTTAGCTAATTGAATGACAAAATTGAAAAAAATTCTATGTAATATGTTTCATCCTTTAAAAAGACTTCAGACTAAATGTTTGTATTGATATTGTGTGTGTATATATATATATATATATATATATATATATATATCGGTCATTTCCTTCCTTTCAAAAATAGGCATCACTGGCCACTGGTTGAAAAGCGTTTCACATCGCCTTAAAAAAAAAAACTGTTCAACACGCGTCAAGTTGGATTTGGTCGAGATCAAAACAAGCAAATAAAATGCGCACAACATCACGACCTAACATGCGCAATTGAGATATTTGCGTGGTCACCTATAACAACTTTTACGAGCGCGTCAATAACGGCAAATGCGTTCAAGAAACTTTCATTGCAGATAGATTTTACTTAAAGGAATGATTAATACCCTTCCTTGGTGGCAAACGCGCCATAGCCACTGAAACTGTGATATCACCCCTGGTCGGCGGCTGATGAAGACAGGGTATTGCACGTGCTAACACACGTATGTTAAGAAAAAAAAAAAAAAAAAAAAAAAAAAAAATATATATATATATATATATATATATATATATATATAAAAAAATGAAAAAAGTTGGTTATGTCTCTCCCTAAAATTTTTGTGGGTTGTAAATAGGAGTTGATTTTAAGGTGGCCCCTATACATGTATTGGCTGTTCATTGGATAGATATCTCTTTTTTGATTGGCCCAAAGAGATAAATGTTGAAAACTCAGTCATTTTGCACAGATTCATGATTTCAGGAAGGGGGGGGGGGGACTTGGGAAGAAAAAAAAAAAAAAAAAGATGATGCATGGAATCACCTTTCCTGAAAAACACTTACCTCTTTGTGCTGGCGTCCCTGTATGTGGGCTGGCCATAGCAATGAACTCTTGATCGCTATATTACAAAGACTGCAGACTAGCTGTCCAAGTTTGTTGTATCTGATCAGATAAAGAACAGTATTATAACAAAAAACACATTTCTGTTTGAATTTCTGGAATCAGGATTTTTTTAAAAAAATCATTTCACCCCAAGCAAGGAAATAAAGCCACTAAGATGCAAGGGTGTCACTTAGCGTGAAAGAATACGAGAAAAAAATTATTAAAAGAACAGGAATTAGGAAGAAAGAATGGTTGATACTGCATTAAAATTTTTGAAGATCAAAATTGAATAATTGATAATTTTTCAATTACTCATATTTTTAAGCACAATCCAACTTCTTTTAGGAAATTTACAATCTTCAATGGTTCTATTTTCGTAAAAAGTTTTTTTTTTTAAATTACTCACTTGGTAATATTTTGTTTGCACTAGATCAAAATCTACACACTCTAACAATGTATGTTTCACTGTAAATTTTAATTATTGCTGATAATAATTTTTCCTTCAAAAATTATTGCTGGTAATAATTTTTATTACAAAGTATTTCTGGTATTAAAACCTATTTTTACACAAGTTTGGGGTGTTACCTATTTGCCCATAGCTGGGACCCTAACAGGTGCTATGACCCCGGTCAGGGTGGACCTGGGAACACCAGCAATTAAGAGTTGGTTCCACGCTCCTCAAAATCTCCTGATCAGGAGCTTTGCTGTTGGACATAGGTTATCATACCCAGGACAGAAAAGCACAGGGAAGCCATGTTATGACAGTGGGAAAGTGACAAGCAGAGATGTCAGGGCAGATAACACTGCAGATTCTTCTTTGAATTTAATTAAGGATCTTTAAGTACATAGAAGCACCAGACCAGACTTATCTAGTTATATGTCCAGGGATATCTCTAGAGATATCCTATGACACAGGCTCTGTAGAATAAGAATTATCTACCCCTGTTGATTAAATAAGGGGTTCAGTTCAAAATTCACTGACAGACACCTGAAGAAGGCTGAAGGGCATAATGGCCAAAATGTGATAATAACAAAAATGAAGATATTAGTTTGAATGTAAATAAAAGTAACATTGAGTTTTTATGACAATTTCAGTTAAAGATATTTAACACAATAGTCTACCTGAAACAAAGTAATTGTTTCCAAAGTCTGCCCAGAGATGAAAAAATTTACAAACTAAAACTTATAAAAGGATTTTATTGGTGAGAGAGTAGGAGAAAAAACAATGTCACCTTTCTTATCCTGAATATTGAATAAGGCACATATGAAAACAAACAAGACTAAACTGATGTGAAATTTGAAAGAGACAAACATTTATTACAATGACAAAAACAATAGAACAGAATACAAGGTTTACAAATAAGTTTGCACAATTTTTTTCATTTTGTGATCCTTATTAAAGGCAACATAACCAATTAAAAAAAAAATAGAAATATGGTTCATAAAAAAAAGATATAAATCGTTCAACAAACTTTCAAAAATCTTGAAAAAGTACAATACTTTAAAAAAAAAAAAAAAAAAAGGAAAAAAAAAGAAGGTTCAAAATATATATTCTTTCTAAAAAGATACACTTATTTTCGCGTCAGAATCACTAGAGCTCATTTTTTTAAAAAACAGTTCAATTATGAATTTAAGAAAAATTTTCACTTCACTGATTTCACTTTGGATAAGCTTTTTTTTTCTGTTTCTGTCTTTTGCGTATTTCTTCAGTGACAGCCAAAATTGCTTTTCCTTCTAATATTTTCTGGTAACCTGTCATATATAGCCCCCAAATAGGCTCCAGACTGATTATAACTTTTAAATTTGCATGGGTGGAAGTCAACCTCTTGATTGGTAAAAATATGCACAAATGTATCTTTTTGAAATTTAAGAATTAAACCACAAACCGCCTAGCTTTGACGGACTTATTTTTTTCGTCTGTACGTTTTTTTTTTAGCAGAAAATGAAAAAACTATTAATTAATTATTAACTACTAATAATTTGATGTGAAAAATTTGTATTTGAAATTTTCTAAAGTTAAGAAAAAATTTTCTTAGTTAATTTTATTAACCGTCTACCTTCTACACTTCTCCAAAAAGCAAGTGTTAAACAACCCTAGAGAGAGACTTATGTTTTCTCAGTACACTTTTCTTATTAATCATTTATTTACATTTTGTATATATATTCTTTTGAAGAGAAAGAGTAATAAACAAACTTAGTGTATCTTATTTTTAATTATTCTATATTCACCTTTTAATTATTTTCTTATAATTTTTTTTCTTAGTCAAGCAAGCGTAATAGTAGGTACCAGTCCCTAGAACGGTTTTATTTTTAATTTAAACAAAACAACTTTTGGCAGAATTTCATGTATCTTTCCTAATCATAATGTTAACTAAAATTAATGTGAATTATAGCAAAAAATTTTGCAGTTTCAATTCTTTTAAAAAGTCATTTGTCTTAACTTTTTCCTCCATTATGTCTACCTACTACTATGGCCTTCAGTACGTCAATTTCTTTTTAATGGTGTAGCCGAAACAGGAAAAAAATCTGAGAGTTTGAATATACATTTTTTTTATAGAAATATTTGATGCCGTAGAGGAAAGAAATGTCTAAAAGAAAATATTTTTCTTACAAACGAGAAACAAAGGTTAAGAAATTGCATCCAGTGATGACAGTATTCCTCCATCTTTCCGACGTCTTTAATCACGAGACTAAGTTTTTTTTTCCATAAATAATGACAATGTTTCTGTGACGTCTGGAGAATGACGACTATTAAAAAATTCTTCTGGGTTTTTCTATTCTGATTGAGAAAAAAAATCCCCAAAAATCAGAATGTATTTTTCTATTTATGGATTTTTTTTTTATACGAGTAAGTTCTGGAAGGTGATCACCTGAAAATAGTGACATAATTCAGTTTCTCTGCTACGTTTACGATTCTTCCAAATGTACGACTAAAAATGTGTCCCGAATTTTTTTTTTTTAAATACTTATCGTTATCATAGGATTTTTTAATTGGTAGCTGTCAAAAAAAAAAAAAAAAAATAAATAAATAAGAAATTACAAAAACTGTTCGAGTTTTTTTTCACTCTCAAAATCATTTTTAACTAACAGTTAGTTTATTTAAATTAATCCGATGTCTTTTCTAGGCTCCAAGAGAATAGATTTTAATTCCAGTAAGGTTGAACATACTTACATCGAATTTAAATGAATAAGAGACCCTATTGTTTGGTACAGGTGCGAAAGTAAACGTAAATTTTACCTAAGTCATTTCAGAAAAAAAATGCTATTTTAGTTTGTTTTTTTTAAAAAAAAAAAGACAAACTTAAAAAGATCGAAAAAACATACAATATAAAAACGGAATCTCAAATTTTCGAAGAATTATTTTTGGTAGACTATTTAGGACAGGAATAACAAAAAAACAAAAACACTACTAAGAATTCAATTACATTTCATAATTCTTTAAGAAAAATGGGTTACTAGAAATCAAAACAATATCAATTTTTCCTGCTTCTATATGACGTAAACATCATCTGATGCATATGAAGATATATCCAGGTATTTTTCTTCACGGAAAATAAATTTAAAAAAAAAATGAAATAAATTATTGCATTTTGAAGGCTATTTTTGTTTTATTTCCGATGCAAGACTCTCCCCCTTTAAAAGGCGGTCGGTCTAGGAGGAATCTTTTTATTTGAATTATTTGTATTGTACAGGATTTTGGGATTTACTGGCTGCAAACGTATTTCAGATTTTATTTGCAGAAAAATAGCTGGAATTAATTTTATATTTTTAAAACTATTTCCCATTTTATTCCGAATCTATGACTTCATCCACACACCCAATAATTCATAATGTGAGTCTCCTTTAAAGACTTTACGTTCGGTGTAAAAGAAATCGGTAAGTATTTACTTTTACTATTTAGTATATAAATTGTTTGAAACGCTAAAATGGACCATTTGTGGAAAAAAAAAATAATAACAGGTTGTTTGTTATTAAAAGTAAAACGTAACGATAACAAACAAAACATTCCCGAAGTCATAATTTTAGAGAGAGTGAAAAGGAAATATGTAATTAATAATAAAAAATGAATTACTTTGCAAGTGGGTGATCGACTTTTCTGGTGAGATTTCCAGCATTAACTTTTGTTTCTTTCATTAAACGACGAAGATCGTCTTTAGACACGGTTCTCTTCTTGGAGGCTGCCATCTTGAAAAAAAAAGCGGTCAATACACAGATTCGTAACATAAATAAAATAATAATACATTTTTTGAGAAGTAAGCAAAAAAAGCATACATGCAAATTATATATTTTAAAATAAACGTCTCTTTTTTAATTTGGTAAAAAAGTAAATTAAAAGAAACATTCTTACAGATTTGAATTTGTTCGAAAATACCAACAACTTCTAGATTTTTTTTTTTTATCGGAAGAGAAAGTTTGATTTCTCAACTTATCAACTATAGGCCAACGTTACGTTGCCGAATAAGTGAGGCTTGGTGTCAAATGTTTGCCCAAGGGAAGAAGATTATTTCAAATTAGGGTAAACATATCCATTCTCTATTTAAATTGTGAGTGAAACAATAACAAATTAACGTTTTTATCGCAGGTGCCATTTAAAAAGACTTTTTACCGCGTACTTAAAGAAAGTTAGTTCCGTGTTCAGATCTCTGTGTGTGTGTGTGAGGGGGGTAAGTGGTCAGTGTTGTCAAATAAACTCTTAAATTGAAAAACAAGTTTAAATTGACATCCGATTGGTTTGCAGGTTTGATGAGCTTCATTATTATTCCAGAGAGAAACAAAACATTTGGTTATCATTTTTTGGCCTAGCTACTATTTAGTTACCGAGCCAAAAGATAACAATAACAACTTCAATGAAAATAGTGAAACAATTATTAAATAACTAAATGAAATTAATAAACACAGTGCTGATAATTATGGTGGCAAAGAAAACCTAAGAATAAGTAATCTTAAATAAAATAATTTCGCCCATTATTGTGCTAAAATATGAGTTTTTTTTTCTGAAATGAAAGCAAAACATTGCCACCGTTTTATTTATTTATTTGTTTCTTTTTTAAGTAACCTCCAAAATCTGGGAATTATCCAAACAAAATTTTCAGTTTTCATTAATGAATGGATTTCCTTTTACAGAATAGGTTATTTTGTTAAAAACTTGTGAAAATATTTTGGGGGGCTGTATGTTTTACTCCCTCTTCTTTTCGATATTTCGTGTGTGTACACTTTTTAAAATTAATTAATTTATTTTTTTACAGTTAAAAAAAGAAAATCCCTGAAAATATTCCACCCAGTAAAAAATATATGCTCCGTGTGAACACACGGAAAATTCGTCTTAGTCTCTAGCTAAAATAAATCTTACCAAAAATAAATTGATAAAAGTTAAAAAGTAAAAACTCAAAAATTTTTTTCTAACAGTTGGTGCTTCTTGTTGCATGCATAATAAAATGAAAAAAATATATTAATTTTATTTTTAGTTGGACAAAAAATTGTAAATTTTGAGTATTTTTGTAATTTATCACGTTCGTTACTGTTCGTAAAAAGATTTTTTTTATTAAATAAAAAAGACGCTTTAGCTTTTTAACATATTGAAAAATAGATTAGACTATTTTTGGTATGGATGTTCAAATAGGAAATAATTCTGAATTACCGCCTTTAACTACTTCCCCCTATCAGAAGAATATGATGATGTAACAATTAAAAAGTTCATATTGGGTGCAATTATGACATCAAACAGTTACGAGAATTTAAAGAAAAAAAAAGCCATGTAACTGTGCTCGCTCTCCCTCGTGGAATGTGACACAATGTCGCGTTGATTGGTAGCCCAATCTTATGCGGACTGGAGATAAAAATTGCTCAAGTTAATGCCTTGGAGATTGACTTTAAAAGTATGTACCTCAGTTTCGATTTGTTCCAGGAGAGGCAACTAACTTAGATCGAATTTAACTTGTCTCCAGACTAAACCACAAATAACCATTCCCCGTTATGTATTAAATGCGTTTTTATGGTCAATAAGAATCTATTTTAAGGTTACAAACAAATAAATTTTAGTTTTTAATATCGTACAGAAAAAAAAATCTAAATTTACGAATATATGTACGTACATACTTGCAAATGTAGATGTTTATAATTTGGTGATCTTTTATAGTACATCGCGGACTCTTTATATGTGAATGTGGTTTGCTCTAAGACATTATAAAATAACGCTTTTCTAGTGATATTACGACATCATCATTTTTGGCGGAAAGACAAAGTCGAATAAAATGACTTAATTTTTTATTTTGCCATATATATTTTTTCGATGTATAATCGAGAACGACTTAACCCGAGGTATACCAGTATTAATTTCCAACTCACCACCACTTGAAAACCTGCGTTTTACAGTTTTACTTTTGAGTTTTGACCTAGTATCTTCTGAGAAAGCAATACTGATATCAGCATTTTAAGTTAAAGTTACGGTAAAAAAAAAAAAAATCATTTAAAATTTAAAGTGGGTATTTTTTTTTTTTTTTTTGAAAATATGTATTTTGTGTACTTTGAATGAATTTATTAGGAAAATTAACATTACAATGTAGGTTTACTAACTTGGGCCCTTTGTATTTGTTTTTATGAAAATTGCAGGTCTTTTTCATAGGTTTCATAGTTTTAAAGGATTTAAGCGTTTATATATAAAAAAAGCTTCAGTTTTTTTTTCTCTGCTACTTTTAAGAAATCTGTTTGTGATATAGAATCCCCAACCCTAAGTTATTAACTTGATAAAATAAACTTCTTTTTTTCCCCCATACTTTAAAAAATACCCTTATATTTGTGTAAGACTGACACAAGGTCAGGGTCCAGTTTAGTAATATATTTACATTGTAAATAAATTGTTTGGGGTTATAATGTCGGACACAAAATTAATGTCCATTTTAGAATTATACATACATTCAAAAATGAATCTCACTCTAGCACCACAGTGTTTGCTTTTTTTTTTATGGGATTACCCAACCTAGTCTGTCAGGGAACTCCTCTTAATGCCTGCTAGATGGATAAAGCAATATAAAAAGGAAGGAATCAAACCCTCTCTTTTTTTTCTCTCTTTTCAACCAAAGGATGCCATAGTGACATGATATGTCTTGTTTCCCCTCGTGTGAGACTTCTTTTATCAGGCAAACCAACTTTGTAGTTTCCACCAAGCCATTGGGCACATCACACACACTACATCTAATAACATAAATATATATATATTTTTTTCTGCTTTATATATATATATGTAAAATCCATGTGTGTGTGTTTGTGTGTGTATTGAATTCATTTCTTTTGAAAATTTAGAAATATTCTACATGCAGGCAATAATGCATGGTAATCTTTAGGAGGCACGGTGGAGTAATGGATAGTGGCTCGGATTGAGGAATCGGAGAGCCGAGTTTGAATTCCAGTCGAATCCATTACATTCACTTATGTGCTAATACCCTTGGGAAAGGCAAGAATTCTTTTCTTCTCCTCTCAGCTATAGGTAAATAGCAGGGCAGACTGGGTTCTATAGCCTTGCATGGTAACTGGTCTACTGCAGAAAGAAATGGCAACCTATTGTGAGAAAAATCTGCCTCGTCAGTCATGTATCGAAAGATTTTTGACTTTAGCATAAACCAGATCTCTGTCTACCTTTTTGAGATTAATGTAAACTGAACCTAGGTCTACATTTTAAAATCTCGTGCAAACTGGACCTATGCCTACTTGTTTGAATATTGTGTAAACCAGACATGATTATTTTTTAATCTAGTGTAAACTGGGCCTTTTTCTACTTTTTTGAATCTAGTGTAAACTGGACCAATGTCTACTTTTTTTTTTTAATCTGGTGTAAACTGGACCAATGTCTACTTTTTTTTTTTTTAATCTGGTGTAAACTGGACCTATGCCTATTTTTTTTTACTGTTGTAACCTAGACCTATGTCAACCTTTTATTTCAAGTATAAACCAAACTTATGCATATTGTGATTTTTATTCTATATATCAATATATTTAATATTAAATAATTATATAAATTATTAAATAACCTAACATGTATTGATATATTAGGTTAAATCAGTGATTCCCAAACTTTTTTCCTTTGGGCCACATTTTCAGAATGAAAATTTGCTTGCATCTCACCAAATTTTATATGATAAAAAGTACACTTAAAAATTAAAAGTGGAGAGTGTGTTAAAGGGAGATAACCACGGATTCAAAGTCAGAACATTATCATTGATAACTCTCTTCTCCAATTTGCAGACTCTATTCTTAATACTTGATATGATTAAAAAATATCACAATGATAAAATTGGTCAATAATTATTTATAACTATTTATAGTGGGACTCATGCATGCAATTACAAGTAATCCATAACATTTTAAATTTTGAAATCATATTTATTTTTGGCATATGAACTTTTTGAAGCTGTTTCTAAATCTTTGTCTTTCAATTATTCCACCTCACCTTATCTTCCGCCATACATATGAGGTGCGCTGCACCGTTTGGGAACCACTACGTTAAATTAACTAACCTCACCTTAAATATTTAAACTGTAATCGCAAATTATTAAAAAAAGTTATCATTAAATTATTTTGAAACCATTTAAAGCTTCACAATGAAAATGAATTCCAATCAATAACCATTATTTGAAGACTCTTCATGTTGTCACATACCAGTGAGAAATGTGCAACAGTCAAAACATTTCTGCTATTCTTGTATCACAGGCGTTGGAACCACAATTGTTGGAACCACAATCGTTGGAGTAGGAGAGGTTGCAAAAATTAAGCAGTTTGACTTTCTCTGTACTTTTCCAGGACAGGACAAGACTACTTGTTGTGCTTTATAATTTATCATAAGTTATTTATTAACCCCCTCCCCAGTTATTTGGTTAAGTAGCAGGACAGACTGGATCCTATAGCCTTGGTTGGCAACCAGTCTACTGCAGAAAGAAACAGTAGTCTACTGTTGGAAATTCTTTTACCAGTTCAGTCATGAATCAGAAAGAGACATGGTCGCCCACACATGTCACATCCACCCTTACCATCACGCATTGGGTTGATACGGTAGATTAACGGCTCATTCCTACCCATGAACAGCAAAGATGGTGATATCTGGGGAAGGCCTACATCCACAAGCTTAAGTTGCAGGCTGTGCCAGCTTCTCTCTGCCCACCTCATGATCGATAACCGTCTGCTTTTACTTCAGGCCTTCTCATTTTTACAACCACAATTTCACATGATAATTAACAACGATCCAAAAAGAAAACCTAAACTAGCCCTTCAAAAATCACCTAAACTCTTTTAACATTTCCTTTTCTAACATCCATGGCATTAGAACCAATTTCTGCAGTGTGGAATCTTTCCTCATTGCAAACTGCCCAGATATACTGGCTCTGTGTGAGACCAACCTTGACTTGTCTATCCCCTCGTCTGACCTCTCGATCCCCGGCTACCTTCCCCTCCTTAGAAAAGACTCTCAAACCCACATGTGTGGCCTTGGTGTTTACGTCAAAGACCATCTCCCACTGGCTAGAGAGTTGTCTCTTGAATCTCCAGACCATTTATACTTGTGTCTCTGGCTATCTCTTCTCAATGCTGTAAGCTACCTTCTCTTCCTTTATCGCTCACCATCCTCCCAAGACTCTGGTATAATTGAATGCATTTTTGACAGCATTGACAAGGCTCTCTCTCTCCATCTGTTTGCTCACATATTCGTGTTGGGTGATTTTAACGACCATCATACCAAGTGGCTTAAAAATGCTACTACTGACCTTGCAGGCATTCGAAACCTTAATTTTTCGATTTCTCAATCCCTCACGCAGATAGTTGACTTCCCCACACGTTTTCCCTACAACCGGGATGGTAAGGCTTCTTTTCTCGATCTATGTTTTACCTCCATCCCTGAGTCCTGTAGCGCCACGCAGCTCTATCCTCTTGGCAATTCTCTCTCACAGACGTGCCATCGCCCATCCCTCTGTCTTTTTTACAAATACTTTCATGGTAACTGCTTCAAGGAGCTGCTTTCACTAGTTCCCAAACTTCATGAATTTAAGCGTTCTACTAGGCTGGCATCTCACTCACATCCTTTCACTGTCGAAACTGTTAAATGTAGCCGTCTCTTCTACTCCAATAGCTTCATGTCTCGCACCTCTCGCCTGCGGAACTCCCTCCCCTCTTCCTGTTTCCCTGATAGCTATAATCTGCAACTATTCAAGTGTAATGTCAATCGATGCTTTGATCTATCCCATATCCTTCTCTTCATCCTTTCCTCTATCACTTCTATTTGCTCTAGCTCTAACTCTCTGTAACCCCTTGCGTGCTAGTGGCTTCCTGCCTTGCTTGGGGTGAAACGCTTAAAAAAAAAAAAGCTGAGAATTATTAAATAATTTTTAATTATTCAAGCACGAAATTTTACAATTTGTAACCTAAAATTTGAGGAAGGTATTTTTGATGGATGCAAATTAGTAAAATGTTACTGAGATAACAGAAATATTACAGGTATAATGTTAAATGCATTACTATGGTTTTACTGTAGAAATACAATGAAAATCAGTAAGGAAGAAATTGTCAGTGGTCAAGAATTAATTTTAACATTACTGATAGAATAGTGTTGTTATATGCATAATGTAAATGCATTGCTAAAGATTTTAGTACAGAAATGTATTGAAAATGCAAGTGTTACTGACAGAATAGTGCTATTATATATATATCTGAAACTATTATTAATGAATTTTCTATAGAAATACATTGAAAATCAGGAAGAAAGTGATTGTCAGAGTTTAGAAATTAAAGAAAACATTACAGATAGAATAGGGCTATTATATGTATAATGTAAATGATTTTAATATAGGAATGCATTGGAAGTCAGAAAGAAAGGGATTGTCAGTGGTCAGGAATTCAGATGAACATTATTAACAGAATGTGTCTATATATACATTGTTAATGATTATTATAAATACATTATTAATGATTTTATTAATATATTAACATATATTTAAAATGCAATGCTTATGATTTTATGATAGAGATTTGTTATAAATTAAGAAGAAAGTAATTGCAAAAATGCAAGTGTTACTGATAGGATAATGCTGTTATATGTATAATTTCCATACTCAATCTATTTTCAGGATAATGGTACTTGTCTGTTGTAGTTCATGTGTGAAAATGGTACAATGTCTGTACCCCAAGAAAACCTTTTGGCCATTGCTTCCTCTGGGTCTTAGGTATTTCTTTGTGAGTGCATCTTGGCAGAAGGTATCCTGGCCAAAATCGAACCGTGAGGCATTGATCCGGCTGAATAGGGAGAACTTACGACTCTATGGACCTTTGTTGAAATCTCGGAAAAACCAAAATGCTGAGGAGGAAGTGGCACTTGATCCCGAGTCTCGACATTTGGATAGCAGTAAACCGAAGAAAAAATCACTGAAAAAATCTGGCAACAATTCCGAGGACATTGCCAAAAGGTCTGAGACACTAACAGAAACATCTGAACATTCTTCCAGAAACCAGTTAAAGAAATCTAAGAGAAGTCCTTCCAAATTGCCAGATATTTTACCTGTTGATACCTCTGGGTTTATTCCAGTGGAGCAAAAAACGTGTGAATCCCTGGCAGATCTGGCGCTTCCTGTTAATTGGGAAGAAATTTTATCGGACTTTATTTTCCAGCAGACCCTTACTGTATCGGACTCTGATTTGCACAACAGTAACATGGCTTATAAAAATATCCTGAATCTGCTCAAGGTAAAAAAATTGCCATCTGTCACGTACATTCTGAATAAAACATTATCTCCAGTCAGTAGGCTTTTGTTGCAACAATGGAAAGCACGAATGATTCGAGAGATGGGAACAAAAGATTTTCAAAAATATCAGGAAGGTAAATAAATGTCTGATTGATTTCATTTTTAATTCAATTCTTCAGATTTTTCCAAATTCAGAGAAAAATAAATTAATTTTATAAGTTTAGTATAATTAGATGGCAATTGTTCTTCCAAACAAGTTTTATTAAAAAGGACAGACATTATATGTTTACTGAATTTATCCATTATCTTTTCCAAACTGTGAATTACCACACACACACACACACACACACACACACACATGCAAAGAGCCAGGAAAACCTACCTAGGTTTCACCTAAATGAATCTTCAGGGTAAGCTGTTTTTTACGAGGTTTTTTCCAAACGAGTATTACTATTAGTATAATATATATATATATATATATATATATATATATATATATATATATTAATACACACACACACACACACACACACACACACACACATATATATATATATGTAAAATATATAAACATATACATACATACACATACATATATATGTAAGCAAATATATGGATATAGATCTGACAGTATGAAGAAAAATATATGGAAAAAACAAACAAAAATTCTAATATGCAATTATGCTGTTTTAATGTTAATATAATGTCAACGTCAGACATTTCGGTCTAATAGACCATCTTCAGGACATATTCATAAAACATAATTAACATTAGACCATATTCAATTAAACATGAAAAAGACGATGGACATAAGAGCAAGACCAATCCAATGTTTTTTCCGTATATTTTTCTTCATACATATATATATATATATATAAAAATTTCCAAGAGGATAGAATCCAGGTAGAACTCAATGTCCAAAACAGAGTAAGAATATAATAAAAAGGCTTAAACATTAATATTCCATAGTTATAATTTATTACATTGGAATCGTAATTACAATCCAATTCATCAGACCTACAAATTCAAATTGCTTTTGAATTTTTTAGGTCTGATGAATTGATTGTAATTATGATTCCAATGTAATAAATTATAACTATGGAATATTAGTGTTTAAGCCTTTTATTATACATATATATATATATATATATATATATATATATTTTTTTTTATTATACATATATATATATCACTTTTATAGTATCAAAAAGAAACCATTTTTCTAATTTAATAGAAAACATTTAAGATATTTCCAGATTGAAATTCTGTTCTCATAATGTTCAGAAGTCTGATGTTTTTTGACTCGAGTGTCATTGGCTGTGTTATACTTTTTTAGCCACATTCAAACTGAATCACTTTAGCCCCAAAGATCCAATGGAAGACCTATCAAATATATGACTAGAAGATTTGTCACATTTTTAACTTCAAAACAATAGGGGGCATATGTCTATTAGAGTTTCACTAGGTGTGCGTGAGCATAACATGACTAATATTTTACTTAAACCATTGGCTATTAATATATAAGATTATTTTTGGATAATCCAAACAACCAATTTGCAATGCTGTTTTAATTCTAAGAATCGGTTTGCATGCCACCACTATATATATATATGAAAAGTGTATGTATATAAATATATATATTTGCAATTTATTATATATATTATATATTATATGTGCAGTACTTATTGGAAAGCGCTCAATATCAGAGATAGAGCTAACATATTTAGTTGGATTGATGTGAGTTTGTGACCCTGGGTTTCACACTATTTGTGATCATCAGACAAACTGATTAATATTTTCAATTTGGGATTTATGTAGGTTGCATGTATTGGTGTTTTTATGGAAGTGGGAGGAGAAATTGTCATTGTGACACCACTCTTGAACCTACATTCAACACCATCATTTGATAAGACACCAGAAGTGTTGAAACAAAATGGCTATTTTTGTAGTGATTTTATAACATATTTATGTTATAATTTTTTAATAAAATAATTATATATATATAGATAGATAATATTAGTGATAAATATACACATACATATGCAAAATACATAAATATATATACATACATGCATACACATACATATATATTTTTTTGACTAAAAATTCCAAGAGGATAGAATCCAGGTAGAACTCAATGTCCAGGACAGAGTAAAGATGTAATAAAAAGGCTTAAACACTAATATTAATGTTTACGTCTTTCTATTATATATATATATATATATATATATATATATATATATATATTTAATAACTCAAAAAAGTTTGCAACACATCTAAACACTCATCAGGGTCAGATGCTTGATAAATCTATTTAAATTATTATCAGTTCTCATATTTATATACTCACTTTTAAATTTGAAATTCTTATCACACTAGAGTTTCATTAGAAAAAAGAAAAGATAAAAACAACCTCCAAACATAATTTAAAAAAATTACTTAGTTTATTCTGAGTTTAAGCATTTCAACTATTTTAACAGTTTGCACAAACAACTGCAAAGAACTAGCTTTGACCATTGATCGTTCAGCACAAACCTCAACTATTGTGTCATGTCTTTAGAATCACTGTGAACTGGACCTTAAGTCACAACAAGACACCAGACTGTTGTGAATTGTCAAGTCGTGTGTTGGGACATGAACTTAGAATGCAATTCATACCATTATAAATTCAGCAAGTGAGTGTGCTTGCCACTATATAGAGTCCTCAAGTAAACTCAGGAACTTTGTTATATATATGTACATAATTACGTATGTTTTATATATATATATATATTAGGCAGTGATTGTTTTTCTAAACAAGTTTTATAAAAAGGATAGACATTTTATTATCTACTGAATTTAGATATCTTCTTTTCCAAATTGCAAATAACCTTCTGTAAACCTGTCTGCTGCAGCTGCAAAAAATATCCATAATTGATATTAAACAACACGTTAACAAGCACCACAAAAACTATAATGACATTAGACAGCCTCCCTCACTAATAATATCCTGGAACAACAAAATACTCGTTTGGAATGTAGGTTGAACTGATAACCTTTTAGTGCGTGTGTATGTGTGTTCTGTATAATATGTTGCTGATCTTTTTTGAATACACTCACCTGCTATGAAGACTAGCTAATCCCTATTACAGGTGTCCGCTCAGGTACATTTTGTGTTTCTTGAATAACCACAGAACCAAGCTTTGGTTTATACTGCAACTATGCTGAATGCTGAGCAGACCTTAGTTACAGTCACTCCAAGAGAGTGCACAATCTGGCATGATCAGTGGTTGAACAAGTCCAGTCTGCTCAATACATACATATATACGTGCACACATATTTGCATACATATGTCTATAATAATAATGATAATAATAATAATTTGTTTTTATATATATATATATATATATAGGACTCTCCTGTCATTTTCAATGTATGAGGTTCAAGTAGCTTGGTTCTTAGAACCAACAGCCAGATTACATGCACATATCATTTGATTATTGTGGGTGAAGGCTTGTGCAAAACCAACCAAATTTTTGGGAAAAGCTGAATACATAGAGGTGGTGCACAGTATGCCACAAGGTCCACAAATAACCCTTTACAGGTTTTGAATTCAGAGTTGTCCTCCCACTGCATTCGCCAGCCAAGGTGATAGGCCCTATAGATTGATTTACACCTTTCCCAAGGGTATCAGCATGTAAGTGAATGTAATGAACTTGACTGTAATTTGAACATGCCTCTCTGGTTCCTCAATCTGGGATGCTTATCCATTGCTCCACTATTTATACACACACACACACACACACACACACACACACACACACACACACACACATACATATATTGAATAGTGCCTTTAAACACAGATTTTTCTCTGACTCTTGAAATAGACATATCTGCTCATAAACAAAGCAATTTTTGGAAAAGGGGATGAATTTTTATTTATTAATCTGACAAATTATTATTACTTAAATGTTTTTTTAAGTGGATAATTGTATTCAAAAGCACTATTCAACTTTGCTTAGTCACCGATGCACTCTGTAGCTGAGAGGTCAAAGCATGTCAGATCTAATGACTGTTTCCCCTTACGTAATGCAAATTTGAATCCTGTCGGAGGGCACCTATTTTTCTCTAAGATTTCTTAATTATTCAGATTGGTAGATGAAAATAAATAAATAAATATACTGTTTATTTGATATGGCAATAAAACAAAACTCAGGAAGTCATGTAAAAAATGTGCAACTGTCACGTATTTCATTTTTATATGCATTCAAGAATAAAGGGTTTGAGATTCTAGTTATTTTTATTAATGTCTAGTTGCTTTTAGATAATAGTTAACACTTGAAGAGGTTAACATTGTTTGTATTCAGGGAAGCACCCAAGTGGGAACCTGTTTCACAAATTAGTAGTTTTTGAGGAAAAAACTGAGTGGAACTATATTACATTTGGAATATGGAGTAAATGATGGTGATTTGACTGTGTCCTATCTGTAAAGGTCTGAACTGGTGGAACTGTTTGAATCATAATTTAGACTAGCTTCTTTGTAATTGATATTTTCACTGTTAGAAACTAATGACCCCCTTCCTTCCTCCTTTTGTTCATTCTTCTTTTAATCCATATAAATCTTGGTTGATTTTATGATTTGCAGTAATGAGCAGCATTTAATGACTTGTTGACCAACTGATTGTTGCTTTAACCTGAAGCAACTAGAAAATGAATGTTATTAACACTATAGATTCCCCTGTGAAGTATTAGTAAGCATCTGTTTATCTTGCATGATAATGGTAGCATTCTGTTTGATCAAAATTCAGTCCTTTGGTGGTGAGACTGGAATGACCTCTCTCCTGGGTGCAGGCCTGGGTAAGGGTATATGGAGGCTATACACTGCCCAGACCACCTGTACCCACTCTCTCAGCTGTACTGTTAAAATCCAAAAGAATACAGGACATTACATTTGGGGTTGGCTTGTAGGAGTTATTGAAAGTTTGTTGGAGTTGACAGCTAACCACCTTTAGATGTCTGTATTTTCTGTCTGGGTTTACTTTCATAGCATTTTCCATGTTTGGATATGGTCATAATTCAGTTTCTTCTTATGAAGACAGTTTTTGTATGACAGGAAATAAACTAGAAACAGAAAAATTTCTGACTAACTTCAACTTGTACTGTTACATCCAGCTGTAACTTGACTCCACACAGATGGACTACATGATTCGTTGTCCTTTTATTTATACCTGGCACACAGGTGTAGTAGTAGACACAAAATGTATGCTAGTATTTAGCAGAAAAATACTCTGTTCTATTTGAAAGCATGTTATTTGAAGAGAATAAAATTTCTATACTTTTTTTTTAATCATTTCACCCCAAGAAAGGCAATAAAGCCAATAAGATGTAATGGGTTACTGAGAGAGTATATGCAGATAAAAATTTTTTTCAAGATCAAAGCTGATTGGGAAGCAAGAAGCCAGAAGAGATTACCACATGCGAGAAGTGTGAGAGAAGAAATTGTTAGCATAGAACTTATGGTTGCATCTAGCTATTTTAGCTGTAAAATGATGAAACCTTGTCATGAAGATAAAATGCAATAACACTGCAGATTCTTCTTTGGATTTTATCAAGAATCTCTAAATATATAGCAGAAGCACCAGACCAGATGTGACAGAAATATTCAAAGCAAGGATGAATTGTAGACTTATAAATATGTAGGATCGATTTAAGAAAAATTGTCTAGCAAAATGTAGTGAACCAACTTTCCTAACAACCTTCTAAGAGCTAAGTAATCTTCACTGGCACTTCTCAGATTTCTCTAACATTGTGTAAAATATGGTATTTTGAATTTTTACATCAACTGAATATAATAATAATTTATTTTTATATTAAAACTTAGTTTTCATCACTGAGACTTAATTTTTCAGAATTTTATTTTTATATTGCTTGATTAGTTAGTTAAGTGCCATACGTGATACACGCTTGGGCGATCATGTCTCTTTCAATTCATGACTGATTAGGCAGAAGATTTTTGTGCAGTAGGTTGCCATTTCTTTCTGCAGTAGATTGGTTGCAAACCAAGGCTATAGAATCCAGTCTGTCCTGCTATTCACCCCATAGCTGGGGGAGAAGAGATGGATTCATACCTTTCTCAAGGGTATTTGTGCATAAGTGAATGAAACAAACCTGACTGAAATTCGAAGTTGACTCTAATTTCTCATTCTGAGCCGTTATTCATTACACCACATTGCACATCTTTTTTTGCTTGATGAATTTGTTAAATCTAAAATACAAATGTCAAAGAAGCTTCCTTTAAAGTTGGCCATATTTGATCATTTTTCACAAAATTCAAAATGGAGAACATTTTGTGTGTCAGCCATCATTAGCTTAATTAATATTTGATATATTGATGATGCTTTAACAATTTGGTCAACAGCCACCATTATAAATGCAAATAAATATTTTGTTGATGTCCTTTATTTAAATTTTTTTTTTTTAATTTCAGAACTTAAAAAAAATGGTAGCAACTTTCATTTGTATATTCAGAGGATTCTTTCAGATGAAGATTTGGAGGAAAGTGACCTCCATTTTGCTAATGAAGGTCATTGGAAGAGTTTGAAATCTTTGATGCCACACATTACTAATGTATGTGCATTAGAGACTGAGGTTACTCACCAGAACCTTCTCTACCGTGGAGCATTTGATTGTGTGGCTAAGTATGAGTAAGTACTGAATAAGCATCTTTATTCTCTGGTTTTATTTTATTTATTTATTTATTTTTTTTGGATATCATACAATTTAATATTCATTTAACTTTTTTGACTATTCTCTGAATTTTTTGGGGATATCATACAATTTAATATTCAATTAACTCTTTTTAAAATTATGGTCATCAATTTGAGGATCTGATTATTTACATTTGGGCTTTTGTCCTCATTTTTGTTGTTAGGATGATGATGTTCGTTGTTATTGTTGTTATTATCACAATGTTTTGTCTTCTTCAGGTGTCTATCAATCCTGATAACTTTTATGGAATTTTGAACAGAATGCTTTATTTCATTCATCTGGGTAAAGTGTCCTCTGTCTGCTGTTCATGACTAGAGATATCTTCTTCTTTTTAGTACTGTTCAGTGATTGCTTGCCTTGTTTCCATGTAGACTGAGTCTGTAGTAAGGATTGAACTCCTGATTACTAGGCCACTAAATTCAATAAACAATGCTTTAATCGATTAGGCTTCCGAGAATTTAGAACTGAACCATTAATTTAATATTTGTGAGTAGATTGTTCACATTCCACTGTTCTTGTCTAGGGATATTGTCTCTGTCTGTCTGTCTTAATACTGCTCAGTGATTGCTAGTTCTGTTGCTAGAGTCTGAGTCTGTACTATCCAGCCCAGGGACTGAACTCACAATTACTATGCCATGAAATCCAAGTGTTTATTTAGCATTTATAATTTTAGTTTGAAATTTCCCGAAGGTTATCCAAATCAACTGACACCTGAAGAAGGCTGGATGACACAACAGTCGAAATATTGTGATAACAACAACAAAGATGAGGATATTAGTCTGAATGTAAATAATGTAAATTATAAGTGCTTATTGGAGATTTTTAAACAGAAGGTGATTGGATGATAACAACAACAAAGATGTAGACCTTAGTCTGCATGTTAATAAATGTAAATCCCAGACAGAAATTGAAGACATGATGCTTTTAATATATGATGATGTTTTTTTTTTATTAACAACATTATAGGGACATTCCTATTATGAATTATTGATTTCATCTTGATTTTACTTGCTTTTAATTGAAGCTTTTCAGACATTTCTCTGGCTGTTTGCAAGCAGTATGGATTGGAAAGCAAAGACTAGTAGTTAGATGGTTAGATTTGAGCTTGTTGCTTTTGTAGTCAAAATAGGTAAAGCAGCTGATGTGTTAGGGTCAGGGAAACATGATAGGAGTTCAAATCATGCTGTAAGCTTAGCCTTTATATCATGTTTTGGGTATGACAATAAACTACATCTGGCAGCATGATATCTGATTGGGAGGTTTTGAGTAGTGTGGAACCACCTCTTAATTGCTGTTGTTCCCAGGTCCACCCTGACCCTGGGTCGTAGCGACTGTTAGGGTCTCAATTATGTTAACCCATATAGGATCCCAAATAACCCCCACACTGGTGTCAAAACACTATGAAAGTATGAAAATTAAAAAAAAATTACTTGCAATACATTTTGTAAAAGAAATTACTAATGCTCTCAAGAAAATTAAATTTTGGCATTAAATGACTCATAAGAAGTTAATATGCCGCTAAACAGACAAATATTCTTTATATTGTATCTGCCCTGCCTGCACGTGGCTGAGATGTGAATAGAAGCGACTGAAATTATGATGGAAAAAAATTAATATCTTCATGGCTTCTGTTTTTTTTTGTCTTAAATTTTGAATCTCACTGAGAGTTGACACTGGTCATGACAATCTCAAAAATATTGGTTGTATGATTTTTAATGAACTACCAAAATTGGAATTGAAGTGTAGACTTATTAAAAATCAATTCTTATTCCAGAAGTCATTTGGACTAAAATTCTCATCTTTGTTGCATAACCACCAGTTCTCATACAATCACCAAAATTAAGCAGCGTTGAGCCTGGTCAGTACTTAGATGGGTGACTGCTTGGGAATACCAGGTGCTGTAAGCTTGGATGTGTGGGTAGTGTAATGGGTCGGAATATTTAATCAGAGTCAGGTTTTATTTCCAGTTGGGTTCGTTATATTCACTTACACATAAATACCCTTGGCAAAGGTATGAATCCACCTTTTCTCCCCCCCCCAGTTATGGGTTAATTAGTAAGACTTCTGTTGCTAAATCATTATTATCTCAAAAAAATTCTTGCAATCTAAAAATATTTTCTGGCTTTAAATAACCTTCAAAAGGTTGATAAGCCATAGATAATGGGTATCTGAATCAAATCATTTTTTGAATAACATCTCAGTTAAAGAATTAAATATGTTGTGGTGACAAGCTCAGAAGAAATGTTGACAAACGATAATGATTAATCACAGAAATTAAATAAAAGTGCAAGGCTTAAGAGTGTATCTGCTGTAACACCATCTAAAATTACATTTGATAGAGTGGTGAAAGGTTCTCAGCCCAAACATGGACCTATTTAGAAAAACATTCTGAAGTTTGATCATTTAGTCAGATTTTGGGGTGTGTGGATTTGGCTGAGAATGTTTTGAGCACACCCTCAAATACATATGTAGCAAAAGGTGCTACAATTTATACTGGACAAAGTTGTTGATGGTCACCAGTTTGTAGTGTAAGGTGTGATTCATCTTCTTAGTCCCATGTTTTTCACAGACATGAAGTGGAAAGATTATATTGAAGCATTGTGCTAGGTTTGCTGCTAGGAAAGTTGGTTCACTATGTTGCATTAGACAATTTTTCTCTTCAGAATCTATCTTATACATTTATAAGTCTACCATTCATCCATGCATTGAATATTGCTGTCACATCTGGTGTTCCTGCTGTGTATCTAGAGATTCTTGACAAAATCCAAAGAATATGCAGTGCTATCAATCCTAACCTGGCTTTTCACCATCCATCACTTTTTTTACTGCTGTAACATAGCTTACCTTGTCCCTTTTTTATAAATATCTCCATGGTAATTGTTCTGATGAGTTTCCCACTTTTAAGCGCAGTACTAGATTGGCAGCTAGGTCTCATCATTTTACAGGTGAAATTGTTAGATAGTAAGTTGTATACTAACAGTTTCTTCTCTCTTACTTCTCCCTTGTAGAATTCTCTTCTGGCTTCTTGTGCTCCAGTCAACTTTGATCTTCAGAAATATAAAATTGTTATCTTCTGTCTCCTTAATTCCTGTTCTTTTATTCTCTTTTTATTGTCCAAATTCTCAAGAACAAAAAGAAATGTATAAATTCACTTTCATTGTATATTTAAATTTTACTGCAAATCTAATCATCACTTTTTAAAACAATAAACACTGCCGAGGAGTGAAGGTAGTTAAAATAATAGTGGTGTCAAGGGAAAAACAGTCCTTTTGACACTTCATCTTTTCATGGGCATGAAGGTCCAAGTTTACTAACATTTTTTTTGATTGTTGATAATCTGCCAAAATGCTGTTAGGTGGTGCTGTTTCAGGACTATAAAAACTCGGACACTGTCTTTTTCTTTTTCCCTTTCAACCTAGCATCCCATAGGTGGCAACACCAACGTGGTACTTGTCCTCACTGGAGATAATACCTTTCACCTGGGCAATTGAACTTTCATACACACACACAGACCCCCAATGGACACAGTTACTGTTTCCAAAAATTGTAATTTTTGTGAAAAAGACATTGAGGTTATTTTAAAGATTGAAATGTTTTTGTATTTGTTTGTCATTAACACGTGAAAATGTAGGTTGCCACTGCTTTTAGTTGAGCTTGAATTAGTGACCACAGCAATCTTATGAAATATTCTAATATTTTGACATTGTGGATTTTTGTTTTTCATGAGCTATAGGTCATAGTTATGAAAATTAAAACAAAAGATTGAGATTTTTTTTTATATACAATGAACCTAGAATATAAGAAAATTTGTAAAAATTAACTTTCATAACATTCTAACTTTTTGAAATGTGTCAGTATGTTAGTATATATGTTTGTATGTGGCATCTGTCAGTTTCAAGAAACCTTGGATCTCTGCTCAAAGAGTTATGCCTCAGCTGCTGATGGTGGTGCAGCATTTATTATAGCTGTACAGGCCTACATGGGAATGACAATCTTGATTGCAACGAATGCGTGCGATGATGCTCTCCCCCAATAGGTCTATCATTTTGAATCAGAGACAAAGACACAATCCATGCAGTGGAAACACCTCTCCTCACCTGCACCAAAGAAAGCCAATGTCATTTCGGCAGGGAAGATGATGGCCTCAGTCTTTTGAGATTTAAAAAACATTGTGTTTATTGAGCCACACAGTCAATGGAAAATATGATGCCAACTTGCTGAAGCAGTTATGAAAGGCTATGAAAATCAAATACACCGGAAAACTGATGAGAAGGGGTCTTCTTACATCAGGAAAGATGTTCCAGCATGCAAGGCCTTGGTTTCAGTGGCTGTTGTGTGTGACTGTGATTTGACTATCATCTCTTCCCCAACTGGGAACTAGTATTGCAGTGATGATGATGTCATATCTGTTTTTGACCAACAGGATGAACAGTCTTCTTTGTACACTCATTTTATCTGGAAAGAAACAATGCAGCTATTAATAAGAAGAGTTGAAATCAATGCATGCAAGATTTCACAGCTTGAGCATTACTCCTTCATTGGCATCCCATGAACTTTTCATCCCACCCCCATATATATATATATATATATATATATATATATATATATATATATATTATGGAGACATGGTGGAGTAATGGATAGCGGCTTGGATTGAGGAACCAGAGAGCCGAGTTTGAATTCCAGTCAAATCCATTACATTAACTTACATACTAATACCCTTGGGAAAGGTAGTCATCCTCTTCTCCCTCCAGCTATATAGCAGGACAGACTGGGTTCTATAGCCTTGGATGGCAACTGGTCTAGGAGAAGGACAACTCTAAATTCAAAACCTGCGGAGGGTCGTTTGGGGACCTTGTGGCATGTAGTGCACCAGGTCTCTGTATTCGGCCCTTCAAAAAGTGAGGATGGATCTGCACAAAGTCTTCACCATTATAATGTGCTAGTGTTGGGCTGTTGATTCCTAGGAACTGATTTACTTGACCCTCATACCTTGAAAAAATATATATATTTATATATATATATATATACACACACATACACATGGTGCGAGGGATAAATTATTGTTTGAATTTTGCAAAAATGAAAATAACACTGACATCTCATTTTAACAGACATATTTATCAAAATTACACAAAAATGTCTTGAAATACTAGAGAGTAAATTAATTCAATAATATCGCCATTTGTTTCAATCACGGCCTCTAGACATCTCCTGCATCGATTCTGGACAGTTTCCTTGTTTAAGATGGTGAATTTTGCTGTAATCCTTGCCTTCAGTTCATCTTTGGTATTACAAGGAGTTTTGTTGGTCTCTTGCTCAACTGTGCCTCACACATAATAATCAAAGGGATTACAGTTTAGGAAATTAGCTGGACAGATGTAAAGGGTGATGTGGTCACAGAAATTGTCTGACAGCCATGAGTAGGTTCTCCTGCTTGTGTAGCATGGTGCAGAATCCTGTTGCTAGACATAGGGTCTTCCAGCAGCTATTGTCTTGACCCAGGGCAGCACTACCTCCTTAAGGCACTTGATGTTGGCCTCTGTGTTGAGTCTGAGGCCCTGTGGTGAAGATGAATGGAGGCGTAACATCGCCATCCCTAGTGATCACTCCAAACACCTTCGTAATCACCATTAGACTCGTCCAACTCTTCCCAAATGCTCTGCACTGTACTCAGTACAGCATACCGTTTCCAAGTTTCTGCCAGAGGGAATTGCATCATGGTGCTTGTTTTTTTCTCATAGATGGTGCCCAACTGCCCTTACTATATTGTGTAGTTGACGAAATCACAAACAATGTGCCTGCATGAAATATCAAATGCTGACAATTTACCCATCGCATCCTCTCACACACACACTCTCTCTCTCTCTCTCTCTCTCTCTCTCTATCTATATATATATATATATATATATATATATATATATATGTAGGTGATAAAAATATAATTTTAGCGTATGTTATACTTAGGGGTTAAAATGCTCAATATCAGGGATAGTCTATATAAATATAAAAGTGGACATTGAAATCAACACCCAGAGGTGTCAGTCTGTTTCATGCTTAAGCGCAATTTTCATGGTCATGTGATTGCACTTAAACATGAGACATTTATTTTAATTTTTTAAAAAGAAATCTTCTTTGTATAAACAATGGAATTGTTTATTGGTATAAATAATTTGGTTAGCATGAACTTAAAACAAAATGTTTTTCTTTTTCTCTGCAGTGATGTCCTTTGCCTTATTGACTGGAAAACCTCATTAAAGCAGAAACCCTTAATTGCAAATACGTATGATAATCCCCTTCAAGTGGCTGCATACATCAGTGCTTTGAATACAACCACATTGCTTGATGTTCAGGTAGGCTTATAATATACTGTTTGTATGCACAAGTGTTATTTGAGATCAGAGTGTAGTATCAGCTCTACTTTTCAACACGCTTTCTGAACGAGTCTAGAATAACTGTTTTAGATACATAGTGTTAACTACATTAAAGATTAGTTTAAATTTGCGATTCAAGATATAATTCAAAATTTAAATAGTGGTAAAAAACAAATCAAAGAACATAGCAATCTAAAAATTCTATATATTTGGAATACATAACAGAAATTTTAACAAGAACTACAAAAATTTTATTATGTAAATAACTGGTTTTAGCAGTAAATAAAAATCAAACAAATTTAAAAAGAATAATTATAATTATAAAATATAATAATAACAATAATTTAGTGATTTAAATGTTTGGTTCATGAATTTGATGGCAGAGTAATTTGTGAGTTTAATGCCTGGGCTGGTTAAGTACTCTTAGGTGTGATTTTTTTTAATTTCACCCCAAGCAAGGCAATAAAGCGACTAAGATATAATGAGGTTACTGAATATTAGAGAATATGAGAAAAAACTACTATTAAGGAGAGAAGACAATAAAAGAACAAGAATTAAGAAGACAGAAGATAACGATTGACATTGCATTTAAATTTACGAAGATCAATGTTAAGTGAGAAGTAAGAATCTGGAAGAGAGTTCCACAAGTGAGATGTGCAATAGAAGAAATTGTTAGCATAGAACTTACGTTTACATCTAGCCATTTCAACTGTAAAATGAGCTGCTAATCAAGTACAGTACTTAAATTCATAAAGTCTAGGTACCATAGAGGAAAGTAATATTTATTTTGTTATAATACAAAAATGCCACACAAGGCCAAAAGGGAGGGGTGGGAGAAGGCTTGTCTTCAGTTTGTTTTTATCTTAAACTTAGCTAGCTATATTTACTGCCACAAATATACCACAATATTCCTTATATCAAAGCAACACATTCTTAGTTCATTTTTAGTACTGTCACCATAATACCTCAAAATCTCTATGTAGTCCCAACTAGTTTCCATGTGTACAATTAGTCTGTTTCTATCTTAGAGGAAAGTTCATCAGAGCAATTACCATGAAGATATTTATAGAAAAGGCATAGGGAAGCTACATTATGGTGGTAGGAAAATGACTGAAGGTGAGATGTTGGGGTATTAAACTTTGCTTTGTTATGGTGGCTTGTGGCCTGATGGGGAAAAGACACACTTGACTGATGGGAAAAAGGAATAATAGGTATGATTCCTACTGGGAGTCATATTTTCTTTAAAAAGACTTCTCAGTTTCTAAGCTGGTTGATATTAATTTCACTTTAAAAAGTGGGTACCTACTCAAACAGGTGTGCTCACTAAATATAACGTTTATTATAATAAAATACTTGATTATATATGGTATTTATTTTTATACATGAATATTTATGATTTTTATTACCAGCAAATGGAGATACTAAGGGTTACATGAATAGTAGAATTGTTTCATTTGATTTTTTTTTAATACCACTATGATGCAAGGGCCTACTGGGAGTGAAAGAGATTAAAAAAAACTTTAGAAGGAACCAGAAACCCAATCCTAAACAGGGAACAAGGGATAAACCTCTACTCCTGAAGTTAGTGGAGCAGTCCATTTACTTATGAAAAAAAAAAAAAATTGGTAAAAATATCTGTATGAACTGAAAGTGGGGGATCGTTTCTGTATTGTTACTAAGTAATAATCTGATCCCCCAGTTATTCACTATTTATATAATGAATAGAAAAATATATTAATGATTCACATATGAAAACATTCTGATAATAGTTAAGAACAAAATTTTTATTTTTTTCAATCATTTCACCCCAAACAAGGCAATAATGCCACTAAGACACAAGGGACTACTGGGAATGAAAGAGAATGGGAAGAACTTAGGAGAAGGAATCAGAAACCCAATCCTTAACAGGAAGCAAGGGATGAACCACTACTCCTGTTCAAAAGACCAGGGAAGAGTCTGATGCCCTTAAGGAACGCAAAGAGCGACATCCCTGTGTTCTGTCCTATCACAGAATCTCTTAAGAAAAAAAAATCTCATTATTGGCATGCTGCAATAGATAACAAAGTTGGTGAAATGATTACTTCGAGCAGCAACTCTGCCATTATTACTTTGTGGCCTTGTCAACTGATTATGACCAACTTTTTAAGAAGAACAACAAAATTTAATTAACCTGTTATTTTCTTTTCTTTTTCTTTTTTATAGCTAACAAATGCCGTGATTGTGATTGCTTATCCGGATGGAACTCCAGCTGATGTTCATTTCATGGATGAGAAACTGTGCCACCATTATTGGCAGGAATGGAAGCGACGGCTACTAGAATATTGGACCTTAGTCGGAAGCCTGAAATAATCTTTTCAATAATCAGTCAAACTTTGATAATTTTGATGAATAGAACACTGACCTATTCGAATTTGTCAACAATGAATGAGAAAGTGATCAGACTATATCAGCTGCTTTAAAACTATTAGCCCTCTGTAGTTAAATAGTTTATTCTGTCACTGCAGCTGACACAAATTGCTCAACATTAGTGTTTGAAGTTTGAAGATGTGTTGTCATTCTCTGCTATGACAACAGTAAAACAACATGGAAATTGAAAACAAAGGCTATTGCAGCTGCCATATACAGTGGAAGAGGAAGTAATACTGTTGAACAACACAGTGTGCTGAGGTTTATACAGGCGGATATCATAGGTCAAGAAAATCTAGAACATTGTTAAACAATTTTCAGTTCTCAATCATCTACCTTAGTCTGGCACTGGGCCGATATGGAGGGATGGAAATTATGTATATATTTGTTGGGCTTATCAGGTGTGCTACTTGCCTTGAGAATCTCCTTTTGAAATCCTGATTTTGCCTGGGCTCAAGCACTGACCATTGGCATTTTTGGGAGGTATACAAGCCACCTGAGCAGGCCATAGTGCAACTTCAATTAATGTATTCCAAGACAGTGAGTAAACCATTGTTACCATTTTTTAATGACAGTTTTCCTTGTTTTTATTATCTTTATTAAACTTAGTCTTGCACAAGGTAAAAAATATGGGGCATCCAGCTTTTTTTCTTTTTTTTTTTTTTTTGAACAAAACGCGTCATAAAGTTTTCCATTTTATCATTTGCTTATTTACCTTTTATAAATTGAATGTTATGTTTCTATTATCAGCTCAGTGAACTTCAGGAAGAGAAAGTCCTTCTGGCCGGAAGTGAGCCAGTAAAATAGTTTTGTAAAAGGTACACAATCTTCAGTTGATTCTTCAAAATCCAGTGATTGATTGATTGATTTATTTTTTATGACTTATGAACCCTCTGCAGGTTATTTAAAGCCAGGAAATATTTTTAGATTGTATGAATTTTTGGGGTGTGTGGGAGATAATGTTTTATTGATATAAGTCATACGAATTAATCGTGTAAAAGCAAAATTGTCCAATTGTCGATTAAGCTCTGAACCGTTGTATCTTAGAAATGATTAAAGAGATCTTACTGGAATTCTCTGAGTTTTTTATAACACTATTGGACTCTACTTTGAGCAATATGAATGTATAATTACTCTCCAAGCTTAATAGAAGAATTGTGAAGAAATCGATAAACGAAAATGTCGTTCATTATTAATTAATCATAGCTAAGGATTGGGAGCTCCTGAAGGATTGAAATAAAGTTTATATATATATATATATATATATATATATATATATATATATACCAGGATCATTTTCCAACTTATTCAAGATGATCTTTGCCCTCTCTAACCTTTTAACTTTCTGACCTGGAGTAACAAGGTGCCCCACAGGTTTCACGTACACTTTCATTTTCAAGCCTTTTTTCACTGCTCTTTAAACTGTCATAGATGAAACTCCTCTCTCATGTGTCAAATGTCTTATGAATTGAGTTGGATCTTTTCTAATTGATCTCTTTAGCTCTAAGTTGAAATAATTATCCCTTTTCCTGTTGTGACCTTCTGATCCAATTTTCCTCTCTACTGTTCCCTCTCTTTTAAACTTATTCCCCGTTCTCTTGATGGTCCTTGATTGGACTTTTAAGATGGAAACCAGAGTATGAATGTTGGTATCATTACTGAAGGCCTGAATGATCTTTTTCCTCTCACCATTTCTATTAACCCCAAGACAGTGGGGCTAATAGAAAACGATTTTAACCTGTTCTGTTTCTAGCTGAATAACTCAAAGGATTTTTCAGTGATTCTTATGACAGGATGACTAAATGTCTTATCTGAAAACCTGTAAAAAAGAGACTCAATTAGTTTAGTGTTTTTTTTTTAAGATATTAAACATTTTTTGGGATGGACAATTATGCTGTAATATGATTTGGACAATTTTGCTGTTATGCCCAGTATATGCTTGTTTGTGTGACAGCTGTCTCCTCATTGACCAAGAATGAACAGTAAACAAGCTACAGTGGATGAGTTCCTCTTAATCCCTGAAAACTTGGTGACACTTGCACAGTAGTTATTCATAATAATTAGATATATTAAAGGTCTTTCACAAGGTGTGGCATTGATGGTTGCTGCATAAGCTCTACAGCCATGGAATCAGTGGAAGTGTCTTCTCAATTATAAAGTCCTGAAGGTAGTTTTTAATGGCCACTCCTCTGAGGCCCAAGTGATCAAGGCTTTCTTCTTGGTTCAACTCTCTTTCTACATTATATTGATGATCTGCCCTAGCATATACTCCAATCTTTTGTGGATGATACAATGGTATATGGGTGTAAAATTCGAGATGATTATAGCCTGGAAGCTGATCACTCCTCTGACCTAGCTCTAACAGCTCAGTGGGGGAATAACTGGCTGGTCCCCTTCAATACCTTGAAAACCAAACTAGTGACATTCCATCATTACTGAGTGGACCTTGAATTCTCATCTATTGCGATGACCAACTGTTCTCACGAGGAAACTCCATACCTTGAGCACCTATTGGGACAGACTTGACTTAGACCTCAAGTGGAACTTGTACATATGACCCATCACTGAAGATGCTGGAAAAATGCTCAGTTTCTTGTACCGCTCCAGCAAGTACCTGACTCCTGCTTTCTATCTTTACAAGAACCAGGTCAGATCTAAAATAGTGTACTGCTGCTATATATGGGCAGGAGTTACCCATTTTTCACTTTCTAGTCTCAATAGAGTCCAAAAGCATCTATGTGGGCTTGTGGCTGATGAGTTATTTTCCACCCTCCAAGCTCTTTCACACAGATGAAACATCACAAGCCTCTGGCTATTCTATCCTAGATGAGCTACATTATTACCACCAGTTCTGACCTTCACAGGTAAGAGCTGCCATGCCACACCCATTGTAGTGAACCCCCTTGATTCCCTTCATAACCCCTGGTGAGTTCTTCCATGAAATGTTACTTTCTGAAATGGACTCCCAAGATCACTACAATCTTAACCTATTCAAGTCTAGGGTTAACCGTTATCTTCCGCACATATCCTCATAAACTGTGCTTCTACCCTTTTACTTTGTAGAACCGACTCTCAAGAGGATGCTTCCATCACTACAATCTTAACCTGTTCAAGTCTAGGGTTAACTGCATATCTTCCGCACATATCCTCATAAACTGTGCTTCTTATCTCTTACTTTGTGGAACCGACTCCAAAGAGGATGCTTCCCCAATCACTACAATCTTAACCTGTTCAAGTCTAGGGTTAACCGTTATCTTCCCCACATATCCTCATAAACTGTGCTTTATCTCTTATTTTGTGGAACCCATTCCCAAGAGGATGCTTCCCGATCACTACAATCTTAACCTGTTCAAGTCTAGGGTTAACCATTATCTTCCCACATATCCTCATAAACTGTGCTTCTTACTTATTACTTTGTGAAACCAACTCCCAAGAGGATGCTTCCCCATCACTACAATCTTAACCTGTTCAAGTCTAGGGTTAACTGCTATCTTCCGCACATATCCTCATAAACTGTGCTTCTTACCTCTTACTTTGTGGAACCGACTCCCAGGAGGATGCTTCCTCATCACTACAATCTTAACCTGTTCAAGTCTAGGGTTAACTGCTATCTTCCGCATATATCCTCAAAACTGTGCTTCTTATCTCTTACTTTGTGGAACCGACTCCCAAGAGGATGCTTCCCCAATCACTACAATCTTAACCTGTTCAAGTCTAGTGTTAACCGTTATCTTCACCACATATCCTCATAAACTGTGCTTCTTACTTATTACTTTGTGAAACCAACTCCCAAGAGGATGCTTCCCTGATCACTACAATCTTAACCTGTTCAAGTATAGGGTTAACCGTTATCTTCCCCACATATCCTCATAAACTGTGCTTCTTACTTATTACTTTGTGAAACCAACTCCCAAGAGGATGCTTCCCCGATCACTACAATCTTAACCTGTTCAAGTCTAGGGTTAACCGTTATCTTCCGCACATATCCTCATAAACTGTGCTTCTTACCTCTTACTTTGTGAAACCGACTCCCATGAGGATGCTTTTCCAATCACTACAATCTTAACCTGTTTAAGTCTAGGGTTAACCATTATCTTCCCCACATATCCTCATAAACTGTGCTTCTTACCTCTTACTTTGTGGAACCGACTCCCAGGAGGATGCTTCCCCGATCACTACAATCTTAACCTGTTCAAGTCTAGTGTTAACCGTTATCTTCCCCACATATCCTCATAAACTGTGCTTCTTACTTATTACTTTATGAAACCAACTCCCAAGAGGATGCTTCCCTGATCACTACAATCTTAACCTGTTCAAGTATAGGGTTAACCGTTATCTTCCCCACATATCCTCATAAACTGTGCTTCTTACCTCTTACTTTGTGAAACCAACTGCCAAGAGGATGCTTCCCCGATCACTACAATCTTAACCTGTTCAAGTCTAGGGTTAACCGTTATCTTCCCCACATATCCTCATAAACTGTGCCTCTTACCTCTTACTTTTTGGAACTGACTCCCATGAGGATGATTCTCCAATCATTACAAACTTAACCTGTTCAAGTCTAGGTTTAACCCTTATCTTTCCTAGATATCCTCATAAACTGTGCTTCATAGCTCTTACTCTGAACCCTCTACCTTGAGTGGCTCTTGGGCTTTGTACAGGGTGAATATTTGAGCAGTATGATGGTAAGACACAGGTTGGGGGTCATTCTTTCATAAAAATTAACATTGTCAAGTGTTTTTTGCCCTGTCTAGGCAATCTAGCCTTTGAGCACTTTTCTGAATAGGTAGGTTTTCCATTTTTCTATTTGTTTTTTGACTATTGTCATTTTTATTTGTGACTTTATCTGGATAAGTATTTTAGGTCTGTTGCCAAGTTTTCCATTGGTTGCATCAATGGTTTTGGTTTTTTTATTATATATATATATATATATATATATATATATATATATATATATATATTTATTTTAAGAAATTTGACAAATGAAAACTGTTTCATTGAAAATCGATTTGATTACACATTTTGCCATTCAGTTTTTTTTGGATTGAATTAAAGGCAAATCCTCATCTCATTTTTGGAATGCAAGAAATTCATATAGCCTTTTCTGAAATGAAATTTTAGGAAAATATATGTTGTAACCTAGGAAGGGTTACTGAATAAGGAATAATCAAAATGGAGGTTGGAAATGAAATGGTAATCTTTATAACATCAACAAAATACAATGCTTGCCAGCGGTGTGAAGTAGGTAAACCACTGCTAGTGGCGGATTACTTAGACAGCATATTACCCCCACTTACAATAGTGTCCAATGTATTTATGAGGATTGGGACATATCTATTAGTGTTCATAGGTATATAACAATATATTAACAACTTTCAACATGAACTAAGAAAAGATACAGGATAAATATTAGCGGCTTTTTTAAAAGTCACTCATTTTCTTTCTTTCTTTAACCATGACAAATGCCAGCTTAGGAAAAAAGTACGATGATTCATGATTACAAACACAAATACATTTCTTTCTTTCATTTTTGGATCTGATGAAGCCTTGATAAATGAAACATGTAATCAAATTTATTTTCAATGAAGTCAGTTATGTGCCATGCGTGATACATGCTTAGGTGATCGTGTATCTTTTGATACATGACTGGCGAGGCAGATTTTTTTCCTGCTATTTCTTACTGTGGTAGACCAGTTGCCATCCAATGCTATAGAACCCAGTTTGTCCTGCTATTTACCCATAGTTGGTGGGAGAAGAAGCGGATTCATAACTCTCCCAAGAGTATTAGCATGTAAGTGAATGTAATGGATTCGACTGGAATTCAAACTTGGTTTTCCGATTCCTCAATCCGAGCTGCTATCCATTACTCCACTGTGCCTCCTCATTTTCAATGAAGCATTTTCCATTTGTCAAATTTCTTAAAAACTTTGTTGGGATTTCTGTATCCTATTCAAAACACACACACACACACACACAGATATATATATAAACCGTTTAACATTACTTCACTATGAATTAATGTTAATGTTATGATTGATAAGCTATCACTAGCTTGTTAATTATAACAAGCTAGTGATATTAATCTCCTTGGGTGCCCCATACTTGTAGTCTTGTGTTATGCTTGATAAAGAACTTTTTTGCAAAATTCTTATCTGAATTTTTAAGATGGACAATGATTATTATATACTGATTCAATCAGTCCAGTATTCTGTTTTGTTTAATTCATTTGCAATATTTTGGCTGTTCTACCCTCTAGCCTTCTTCAGATGACTGTTGTACTTGGTGAGTTTTTAAACTGAATACTTTATTCAATCCATCAGGCTAAATTGTCTCATTCTAATATCCATAACCATGGATATCTCATATAAATTAATGTTACTCTTGTCTCTTCCACTGAAACAAGATATATGGAATTTTTATTTTACACTACCTAACTTAGGGATTGAACTCATGACTGCCAAGTAACTAGATCCAATTAACTAATGCTCTTATCCAGTAGGCTCTATCGATCATGTAACAACCAAAATGAGGATGTTAGTCTAAGTAAATCAATGGTTTTTACAGTCACTTTAGGTAGAGGGTAAGAAGCACCCTTTATGAGGGTAAGTAGGGAAGGTAACAGTTAACTCTAGACTTGAACAGGTAGTTTGTCTGAACACTTTCCGTGGCAATAATGATACACGTACGTATATATACACACACACACATAAAAGAGGTAGTACTGAAAAAGTTTACATTTACAGATTGAAAATGGCGGTCTTAAGAGATGTCAGCAATTATCTCCCTTACATTGTTTCATCACTAAAATGCATAGAACACAATCTTTTGAGAGATGACTTTATTTCCTTCTCTTTAATTATCATAAATAAATAACTTTCTCAAAGATTTGATCTTCTACATGCAAGATATCAATGTCTCCACCAATTCCAATTTAATAGCCATAATAACAAACTTGTTTGCTTATTATAAACAAGAACACAATTTGTTAAATGTATCTTGTATCTAATGTCTGGGGAAGAGTTTACTCTAAGAAATGTTGCATTTTAAAAAAATTGCATTTGTCATTTAAAGTTCTAGGAAACAAATAGAGAAAAAAAAATTGGTTGATTTATTTTACAGTTGAATATAAGCCTTTTATATATATGTGATGATTTACTGGACTAAGCTTTCTTTGATTGGTGTAATGCCACTATATATATATATATATATATATATATATATATGTGCGTGTGTGTGTATTTATGTTGGTTAATTTAATGATATATCAATTGTTTTTGTTATTTAATGTCAAAAATAAATCTCCTGAGGCAAAAAGTAGAATGAATTGATAAAAAGTAGACACAAATCCACTAGATTTAAAAAGGTGGACACAAGTCTGGTTTAACTCTGGATTGTGCCAGAATCAAAAAAGGCAGACACAGGTTCAGTTTGCTCCAGAGTCAAAAAGGTGGACACAAGTTTGGTTTACATCAAAAAAGGCAGACACAGATCTGGTTTTACCCAGAGTCAAAAATGGCCAGACACATATTTGGTTTGCTTGAGAGTCAAAAAGGTGGATATAAATCTAGTTTACACCAGAATCAAAAAAGTCAAAAAAGCCAGTCCAGTTTACACCAGGGTAAAAAAAAAAAAAAAAAAAAAAGTAGACACAAGTTCAGTTTACCCCAGCATCAAAAATTTAGACAAGGATCAGATTTATTCCTGAGTCAATGTATCTACCAGGAAGGAATCTCCTTTGGGAGGAATCTTACCTTTCTGCAGAAGATGGTAGTTGGCATATTCTAAGCCTTGTTGAGAGTGAAATTAATACTCTGATGATTAAAATTATTACATTAAAAAGTTTGAGATATCTACTTGCTGACTAACCTGCTATCACAAAATTTATTTTTTCCGACCATAAAAGAGAATAAGGTACTGTCATAAGTGGGTCTTGTTATGAATGAGTTTTGTCATAAAATACAAAAAACAAAAAGGGACAGTGCCTAACATGAGTTCTATAAATAAAACTTCTGATCTATACTACTATGCCAAAATATGTGTGCATTTGTCTATGTTCATGTTTTGATATTACAGCCAAAGAGAAAGTTCCCTAAATAACCAAAAACTCTCAAGTCATAAATACTCACTTTCTCTAGTCAGAACACCATCTTGATTAAAATTGTCTTATAATTCTGCTTGTTTTTTTTTGTTAGTTTGCACAACCGTTATGCCCTGCTAATATCACAAAAATAATGAACTATTTCATTTTCATTGTGAGGAAAGACATTAAAACATATCAGAGATTTTGGTTTCAGTGAGAAAAAGAAAGAAAGAGAAGATAGAGGAGGCAGTAATGCTCTCATATGTTTAATGATTCAGTGAAATGAAAAAACTTGTAAAATTAAATACTCCAAATGGTACAGACAAACACAGGGTATTTTTTAAAAGAAAACAATGAAAAGAATTTTCTCTATAATGAGTGTAACGACACAGCCTCTTTTTTCTGTATCTGTCTATATTTCTGAGATGAGGTACTATGTACACTATTTACATTGTTCGGACTATCGTCCTCATCTTTGTTACCATATTTATCACAATGTTTTGGCCGTTGTACACTCAGACCTTCTTCAGGTGGTTGGAATGTCAAACTGAACCTTTTATTTCGCTTGCTGGTGTAGACTGTTCTTGTTCCACGTGCCATGTCTAATGGATATCAGTTATCTCCTGTTAATTCCCCTCTCCAAGTTCTCCACCACCTTAAACAGGTATTGAACTTACACTCTTTGTGTCCTGTCATTGGATTTAACAAACACCTCCTTTTTCTGTCTTTCTCTTTCTTTCCCTGTCTTTTGGACAAGGATACAGTTTTTTCCCTTGTTTTCTGTTTAGGATTAGATTTTCAGTTCCTTCTCCTAAGTTCTTCTCATTCTCTTTCACGTCCAGTAATCCTTTGCATCTTAGTGGCATTATTGCCTTCATTGGGGTGAAGTGATTAAAAAAAAAAGTTTTCTTTTTCTTACTCTCTGCATTCCTGTTTCCAGACATAGGTTTATCTAGCAGCCACCCTCTTCACCTAGGGCAGCACTACCTCCTCAAGGCATGTGATGTAGGCTTCCATGTTGAGTCTGTGGCCCTCAACAACAAATTCAGGAGTTCTTATCAGAATGATTAGAGTGAGTTTTCCAAGCTGCCATTGATTCATAATCACTATTAAACTCATCCAACTCTTTCCAAATCCTCTGCACTGTCCTCAGATTGACACCCAAACACTCTGAAATGTTCATATTGGAGCTTCCCGTGTTAATGCCAAGCAGTACAGCATGCCATTTCCAAATGTGAATTGTGTCATGGTGCTCTTTTTTTCCACAGATGCTGCCCAACTGACCCTACTTACAGTGCAATTGACAAAATTAAAAACAAACAATGCACATGTGCAAAATTAAAAATATAAAATGGCAAAATTTACCCATCACATTCTGTGTGTGTGTGTATATATATATATATATATATATATATATATATATATATATATATATATATATATATATATAGCTCATATATATTTGGAAGTGTGAGCATCATGCTAAGTTCAAATCCTGGCTAAAGTCACCCTTGGGAAAGGTATGAATCCAATTCTTCTAACCCAATCTGGGCTCTCTGGTCAAGTATAATTTGCTTAAACCCCAGCAGACATCTTTACCAGGCAGCCTCTTTTCTACAAGAAAGGGCTAGGGTTAGTCCTTGATGCCTGAGGTATTTCCAAAGAGGTAAGTACCAACATGGGGTTGAAGAATTTTTATCACCATTCCTATGTACATATGGGACTCCCATTTTAAACTTAGTCTTGTAACACGTTTCATTTGAGTGGATGTTTGGTTATATGTCTATAGGATATTTGAAGGTGACCTCAGAGGTCGGGATTGAATAGAAACAAATCTTGGAAGCTAAATCAAGTACACTAGTGATCCGATGTTGAATTACTAAAATGCTTCTTGATCTGCAACGTTGGAAGAATGAGGTGATGTCATTCCACTGGAAGTCTTTTTCCGCAAAAATTGAACAATCTTGGGGGACAGATTTGACATCACCCTCCCCAACATAATCCGAGTCAAGGAGTATCTTTGTATTTTCTCTTACTGGCACCATTTGGCCTGAAATGATTGCTCGTTACTTTTATTGGTGAATTTAGCGTCTCAATATACATTGCAAAGATACACTAGAGTGTATCTTCAGTGATGTTAACATTTGGTTCGTTGATAATTACAGGTTCTTCCAACATCCTACTAGGCTTACACCCATATCATGTTGAAACACCAATTCTCCTATGAGTGCTGAATTTAAGCAACATTGTGCCTAGCTAGTATCTAGATGGCTGACTACCAAGGCTGTAAGTTATGATCTGCAGGTTGTGCAATAGATAATGGCTCAAAATGAGAAACTAGAGAGCCAAGTTCGAATTATATTCGAGACCATTACATTCACTCAGGTGCAAATACCCTTGGGAGTTCTCTTATCCCAGCTATGCGTTGAATAGCAGGACAGACCATGAGGTTTATGTACAAACTCTACCAAAATACTTCTATATGTTCTAAATATATATGTTCATGGGCAACCTTTTCCGACCAGTGGTTCGCATCATATATGGCTCATCAGACGGTAAGCCACACTACTAAATGATTCAAGGTAATTTTTTATTGAAGCTTTCTCAGCCATTTTCATCACAAAAGACCATACGCGTAAGCATCTGCCATAGAAATGGTGAAAGGTTGATTGTTTTTGGAGAAAAGATTTCTCAATAATTAAAATAATGAAGTCCCGGTATAATTTTATCATAGATGATCGTGGTTAACACGCACTGTTGCATGTGATTTGTTTCTTATTTATTCATTTGAAAGTACAAAAAATAATTTTTACATTAAAAAATATATTTCTTCTCTAGAGAAAAAATGTTTCTTCTCCAGAAAATATATTTCTTCTCCAGACAAAAGAAGTATTACGAATGTCCTGTTTCTGAAGCAAATGATATTTATACGCATGGTCTTCCTTAGTGAAAATCATCAATCATTTAAAATAATGAAAATGTTACTTTCAATGAAAAGTTACAAAATTCAGGAAACATTGTGCTTAATCATTGTTTATATATGTAGTTATGCATGAGAAAATGTGAGTGAACAAGTGAGGATGAAAGAAAATAAACAAAATTTTAATAAATCTTATTTTCCTCATAGAATTCGGCATGCCATTCAGAAAGCGAAACAGGTCACATTTGGCCTGCGGGTCCCACTTTGTCCATGACTGTTCTAAAGTGTGCCATATGTGAGAAAGTTTTTTTTTACTTTTCTTTGTTTTCGAGCATATCAACCTTTTCCCAGGTTATTTAAGAGCTTATGGTTATATCATGCTGAAATGCCGGTTCTCATACAATCACTGAAGTTGAACCTGCTCACTACCTTCATGGATGACTGCTTGTCAATACCAGGTGCTGTTAGCTTGAATATGCAGGTGGTGTAATGAATAGTGGCTCAGAATTGGAGATTGATGTGCCAAGTTCCAATTCCAGGCAGGCTCGTTATATTTACTTATGCACAAATACTCTTGGGAAATGTATGAATCCAGATCTTCTTCCCCAGCTATGGGTTAATTAGTAGGATTTATATCAGTAAATCATTATTATTTCCAAAAAATTCTTACAATCTAAAAGAATTTTCAGACTTTAAATAACTATGGGTTAATTAGTAAGATGTGAACAACCAAAACCATTATTATCGCTCCAAAAAAATAAAATAAAATTGTGTACACCGAAGTTAAGCAACGTCAAGTTTATGTCAAATTTGGGGTCTTTTCCGATCAGAGAAATAAGTACAAGTTAATCTGGGCTTATATAAGCCATAAAAAAATAAATCAATCCAGGTCATTTAATGCTAAATTCTGTTGTTTTGATAAAGAAGAAGAAAGTAGACATAGGTTTGGTTTGCGTGAGAGTCCAAAAGGTAGATATAGGTTGCTGTACAATATTTTGGTTGTTTCAGTCTTTGTCAAGTAGTTGTACAAACTGTAAGAATAATGCAGAAAATAAAAAGCATTTTTTCAGAAACTGGTAATTATGGTTTTGGCTAATATGGAGGAGGCATGGTGGAGTAATGGCAACCAGGTTAGGAGAAGGAAAACTCTGATTTCAAACCACTTGCTGCCTTGTAGGTCCTATCACTTTAACTACCGAGAGGAGGGAACAGGATAGAGCTCAACATCACCAGTGCAAAAGGAACTGACAAGCCATTGCATTACTTTGTTTTAAATGTCACCATGAAGCACTGTGAGATGAAGGGGTGTGGTGACCACAGTGGCACAAAATGCACTAACTGAATAAATGATGATGATGATGAATATATTGACTAAATCAGTCTAGTTCAGCAAGGCTGTATGCATGGATGAAACCATACTCCCACACAGGTATTCCACGTTATACACCAAACCTGCTAAAAAGCAAAAAAACAGTCAAGCACGGATATAAGAAATATAAGAAAGGTATTCCTAATCTGAAATCCTTGGGGGTCAGCTGGTTTTTGGTTTTTAGATTTTTTTCAGATTATAGAATAACTATAGTCAAAACAAGAAAATACAATTGGAAATATGGCTGACACAAAATAAACTACACTTTATGAAAAAATACACTATTAAATAAGTCCTTGGTAAGTTGATAAACTACATTCAGCAGCAAGACATCTGATCGGAATGTTTTGAGTAGCGTGGAACCACCTCTTAATTGCTGTTATCCCCAGTTCCACCTTAACCTAGGTTAGTAGCACCTGTTAAGATCACAGATATGGGCAAATAGTTATCCCCCCCCCAACATATACAAGCAAAAACAAAACACTATGAAAGTATATAAATATATTTTTATAGTAAAAATACCAACAATAAATTTTTATTTAAATTACCAACAATACACACACTAAGAAATTGTAGTGATTTCACCTAAATTTGTTTAAAATACTAGCAAACAGTCAACATAAAAGAACTTTGATGACATTAAGCGATATAATATCGTACAATGTCTTAAACTGTATTCCAAAATATAACTTCTACAAAACCACTACATAAAACACACATATCACCATCTCTAGTAATCATGTCCACACAAACATGTATATGTACAAAAGCTGAGTATCATCTACCATGTATTCAACTGTGAAAGCAGAATAACATATATCATATTACTTCAAAGCTCCCAAGAAAATAAAGTTTTAACATTAAATGGCCCATAAGGAGTTGATATGCCATTAAACAAGCAAATCAAATCAAATCACAAAAGCTGAGTATTATCTACCATGTATTCAATTGTGTCAGTAGAATAACATATACTTTTATTACTTCCAAGCTGCCAAGAAAATAAAAATTTCATTAGATGACCCATAAGGAGTTGATATGCCATTAAACAAGCAAATCAAATCACAAAAGCTGAGTATCATCTACCATGTATTCAATTGTGAAAGTACAATAACATATACTTTTATTACTTCCAAGCTGCCAAGAAAATTAAATTTCAGCATTAGATGACCCATAAGGAGTTGATATGCCATTAAACAGACAAATCAAGCAACTAATACATAATGTAGTATTGTAATAATTATCTTCCATAAACACATGCAATAGGGAAATTTATTTCTAAAAAGATTATTAGATAAAACTTAGAAGTCATCTGTCACTGATGCAAACATCCTCTTGTCAGGTGTCACATTCTGCTGTGTCCCTAAAGTCTTTTATATCCCACTGTCCTTTACTGTGACAATGTTGCAGATAGGGGGATCATTGGAGTCACTATTAACATTGCCATGAAGGACCTTGTTGTCCAATGTTGACTCCCATGATGGCATTACGTTCATATGACGAGCCTTTATAAACATTTCTATGAACATTGTTCACTCCATCAACTTTGGTTTCTTGGTCAGCAATCTCTCTTTAATTTAATAAACTGACATAATTTCCTGCTTTCTGATAAATTTGTCTTTTTCAAGATTTTTTTTTTTAAGCATTACGCCCCGAGCAAAGCGTGAAGCCACTAGGGGGTTGCAGCAGATTTGGAGCAAGAGCAGATAGGAGTGATAGAAGAAAGGATGAGATGAGGGATAGTGTGTAGATCAAGGTAACTGGAGGTGTTGATTGACATTACATTTGAATAGTTGGAGATTATAGCTCTCAGGGAAACAGTAATTGGGAAGGGTGTTCCACAGGTGAGAGGTGCGAGGTATGAAGCTATTGGAGTAGAAGAGATGGCTACATTTAAAAGTTTCTACAGTGTAAGGGTGGGAGCGGGATGCCAGCCTTGTAGGGCGCTTGAATTCATGGAGTCTGGGAACCAGCGAAAGCAGCTCCTCGGAGCAATTACCATGAAAGTATTTGTAAAAAAGACAGAGAGAGGCAATGGCGTGTCTGTGAGAGAGTGACTGTAGACGAGATGTCAGATCAGGGCCAGTTATATTACATATCCGCCTCTGGATCTTGTCAAGAACTCCGAGGTAAACAGAAGGTGCCCCAGACCACATATGGCAGCAATACTCCATGCAAGGGCGAATGACTGATTTGTATATTTGAAGTATCGCTCATTAATTAACTGGTCACACATTTTCAACAGGTCATTTAGGATTATTTTTTTTTTACCAGTGTTCACAATGTTGTTTTTTGTTCTATTGTTTTCTTGCTGTGTCCCTGATTTAATCCCATTTTGATAACAGCTTGCATTGTCTGTTTACAACACTGCAGAACCAGCTGCACCTTCTATACTGCTGCAGGCTCACTTTCCATTACTCAAACTCCATGGAAAAAAAAGTTCAGGGATGGTGGACCTGTACAGCAAATGAAAGTAGGCTGTCAAGGGAGATAATCGTTATTTTAGGGAAGATACATTGGTATTACATATTTCCTGCCATCTGCAGGGGCCAGGGTTAGAACTTGAGTAAATTAAAAAATAAAAACATTACTAAAATAAATGCAATTAATGTTAAGTCTGTAACATGAATTCCTTCTGTCTTTTCTATAAATATTTTTATGGTAATTATTCTAATGTTTCCTCCTTGGTGCCTCAACCTCATGTATTTAGGAATGCTATTAGATTGGCAACAAAATAAAATTTTACAATCAAATCTGATAAGTCAACATAATCTGTATGAAACACTGAGTCGGAACAACGTAAAGGAACATTTAAAAGTTTGAAACACTTCACACAAAAACTTTTTCCACTTTCATACATCTTTCCCCTTATATCTCTATCTATAAAAGGCAGGATGTGTGTGTGTGTGTGTGTGTGTAACAAATGCACAGCCGCAATTTTTGACGGATTTGCACCAAAATTTACATGCACATGCTCCAAGTTAGTGGGAAGGCCAAGACCGACTTTGCATTTCCCTACTCATATTGATAGTGGAAATAATCGATTTTTTCATGCTTCTACGGCAGTTTTCATGTAGTTTGCGGCCATTTTGTACTGGCCAGAGTGAGAGCTAATAGCTGGCTGCCACGAATAGGCAGAAAGATTCTATTGGTCAGCGTGAGAGCCAACAGCTGACTGACACGAATGTTTACTACCATGCTAGCATGCAAAAACAAATTGATAGTTGCATTCGTCACAAGTGGGAAAAATTTAAATCTGCATGGCATTTTACTCCAATTGGCTCATTCACTTGCTTAAACTCAATTTTGAAATTGATTCCACAGAACTGGGTTGGGTGTGAAAAAGTATTTGTTGTTAACATTCTTTTTTCATTCGGTTTTTCCAGTTACGAGTCCTTTTTTAAAGCTGATCGTTTTGTGTTCATTTTGTTTAGTTCTTTTTTCATAACAGATTTAATGTTTAGTATAGAGCTTGGAAAAAATTCGCAGTATGAGATAGGCAAGAAGTAAGGCATGTAGCAACATCAGCATGGCAAAGGGCACTCCTTTAAAGGCAAGGAAGGGCAAAAATATTTTAAGTCAAGTGATAGCGATTGCTGTATGAGTCGATGATTTTTGAATCAAGCATGGGCAATGCCGGGCCATGCTGCTAGTATATATATATATATATATATATATATATATATATATATCATATATATATTTTTACCAAGATTTTCTAAAATAAAAATTATAAAACACTTTCATTCCTTTGTGAATAAGTTCTGAAAGTTTAAATAAAATATGACAACTAATTGATTTTTGCAATGTGTTTTTAATTGCAAAAAAGATGCTAAAATTTCCTATGCTAATCTTCCCTCCTCCCCATCACTGACACTAAAATGATTAAAAAATTTAATTAAATATTCAAGAATTATGTTGAGCTTTCCTCTTAATGATAGCTAATATTTTGATGATAAAACTTTGTTTTTATTAAGTTTGGGGCATTTTTTCATCATGAAATTAGTAAAGGTACCTGCATATATATATATATATATATATATATATATATATATATATATATATATTTGTATGATAAAAAAAAATTACATATATGCACAAAAAAATTACACAGGTGTTATAAATACAGTGCTCAATGTTATGAGACAGAGCTATAAGTATATATTAGTGAATATACATAATATCCAACATTGATAGCATGACTTGTAGTTCCATGCAGTTGCTGCAATCTTCAGGTGCAAATACAATCAGATTGTATTTGCACCTGAAGATTGCAGCAACTACATGAAACTATGAGTCGTACTATTGACGGATATTATGTATATTCGCTAATGTATGTATGTATGTGTGTGTGTGTGTGTGTGTGTTCATGCACTTCTTTCCACAGATATTGTTGGATAGAACAAGTTTTCATCTATAAAAAAAATATTTTTCAACATAACCATTACTGTTCTGCTTTTTCAAGATGGACATCACACATGTCAACATGGGTTAACATATGACTGCCTGAAACTGAGTAAAATTAGTTAAAATCTAATTTTTATAATAATATTAATTAAAATCTAATTTCTCTAACAGTGTTAATTAAAATTTTATTTCTATAACAATATTAGTAAAAATTTAATTTCTGTAACAATGAAGTTAAATTTAAAAAATTAAGCATTGAGGCACTTAAATCATTTCATTTTACTAATGTAGATTTTGTTTTCTCAAATAAAACTGTCTTTTTGACTTGTCATACCTATCGCTGTTGCCACTGCTGAAATGCATTATCCACTGCCTGTGTTCACATCCTCTTTTTGCTTTCCATAAATGTTCAGCAAATGTCACTGTTAAATGATGGATTTTTCTCTCTGCAATGAAGAATTCAATAATATTTGCTTTAAAGGAACACACACAGGTGTAAACACATCCACTTCTTCACTGGTTGTTTTTTATTAGTGGCTTTGTATGACAGACATATTTGTCTGTAGGCTAAATTTCATGCTACACAGGTTAGCATTTTTACCATTACTAGTAAGCAAACAAGTAGGATTGATTACACAACTCATTCACTGTTGTTCACAGGAAAATGTCTGTTCACGTATGCACAATAAGCTCTGATTATTTCCAATTTACCTCAAGTAATTGCAATCATGTTAAAGACCCAGGTGAATGGTGGGATCCAATCGACATACACAGGCTTGCTGAATAACTTTACTGTTAGTTGTGAGGTACACAAGGATATCCAGTACAAATTCTGCAAGAATGGCCTGTTCCTATCTAACACAACAATGGTGAATGGTATGAACCAATCGACAAGCTTGCTGAATAAGTTAACTATTAGATGTGTTGGACACAAGGACATAAGGTACAAATTCTGCATGATGAAGAGAGGCAAGTTCTTGTCCAGCAAAACCTGTTGACAGGGATGTGTCATTTGTAGTCAAGAAAAAGAAACATTCTTAATTGTCAGATGTCATAAGAATGGCTGAGTTTATCCAGCAGGACATCAAATATAAGCCAAACAAGTTGATGTGGGGCATTGCTGAGCAGCTTAAGAGTTCTCTATTAGATATGTGGTACACAAGGACATTAGTTACAAATTCTGCATGATGAAGAGAGGCAAGTTCTTGTCCAGCAAAACCTGTTGACAGGGATGTGTCATTTGTAGTCAAGAAAAAGAAACATTCTTAATTATCAGATGTCATAAGAATGGCTGAGTTTATCCAGCAGGACATCAAATATAAGCCCAACAAGTTGATGTGGGGCATTGCTGAGCAGCTTAAGAGTTCTCTATTAGATATGTGGTACACAAGGACATTAGTTACAAATTCTGCATGATGAAGAGAGGCAAGTTCTTGTCCAGCAAAACCAAAGTGAATAGTGGAATCCAATTGATGGGCTTACTGAATGTCTACTATTAGATGTGGGATACACAAAAACATCAAGTAGAAATTCTACAGGATGAAGAGGTCTATTCTGTTGAGCAAGACTCAGGTGAATGGTATGATCAAATTGTTATGATTGTTGAATAATTTCAAGCATCCCAACAAGCTCAGTATTCTCTTGTTCTTCTCTAATGAGAGTAATTTCCACCAGCACTAGAAGGTGAACAGTTGGACTAACAAATGACTCTACATAGACCTGACAGAGATTCACAGAGTGATGCCCACCAAGTTTATATGGCCTCTGATGGGTGGGGGATTTATGAGCAAGGTGGGCTATGTCTTATTATTTCACTTCTTTTTACAAGTCTTCAAAGTCAATGTCTCTGCCTACATTGAGGTGTTGACATGGTGAACAGTTTCTGGATTAAAGGAGTCACCCAGAGGATTCTGTATATATTGAAGCAGAATTCTGTTAACCCCTCCTCTCTCCACCACACAGCCCACATGAACCATGATGTTACTGACTGAGAATTTTCACTATTATATCAACTTGGCCTTTTAGCTTTCTCTTTAGATTACTGCATTAGGAGTGTCATCAAGAAAGAAAGATAATAAGCAACCCCCACTTCAAAGAAGGACTCATTGAAGACTACCATTGTGGACATGATAGGCAACATAAATAAGAACCACCTGAACTTCTGAGGCCATAGTGACGCTGTCCTTGAGGCTGAAATCAGTTTTATTGAATAATGATTTTCTCTTTTTCGAAGTTGAACATGTGCAATTTAAAAAAAATAAAATACTGTTAGATACCTGGTACATCCTATATATATATATATATATATATATATATTAATACAAGTAATAAATAATTTTGACAAAAAAGGCATAAACTACTACAATGGCCATGAAAGTTTTAAGTAGATGCTAACTCAATCTAAAATTGTGACTACCACTAGAAGCAGGTGAGTTTTTGCATATGAAGCAGAATTAGTTTTAATAACAAGTAGGTTCAATCATTTTCAACAATTGTTTCCGAGTGTGATAAGGTTTAATTTATAAGCAAAACAGATCTGTTTTAAAATCAGTTGGGGAAGAATTATTCAACAGACATATTAAGATTCTATATTATAATGAGTTTTTTTTAAAAATTGAAACTCATTCTTTTATATCTCATATTAAGAATCAATATAAATTTTTTCATTATCATAAATCAGCCAAAGGTTGAAGTTTTTATATAAGTAAATCAAAATTAAAAAGAGTACATTCATATATTAATTGTTTAATTTTTTTAAATAAATCATGTTTAAGTCTGATTAATCAGGATTAACTTCAATAATTGGAATTTATTAATTAGTTTTGTATAAGCTAATGAAAATGAATAAATATTATTTGATATGAATAACTCTCTTTCTAGTCTCTTGTCTCTGGTAAGACCCAATCCTGTACATCTATAAATGCTAAGGAAATATCTTCACAAATCTCATTTGCTGATATAAATTTCTAGAATGTGTTATCAAGTACTTGTGCAAACAGAGTCAATGCAATGGTCAGTTCCTTAAATTTTTTCATTTTCCAAAATCATCTGGTAACAATTTGAGAAGAAACCCTGAAGTGAGGCATGACAGATCATGTATATGGAAAGTTGTTTTGTCACTTGTAGATATTCCTTAAGCTTAACTTTATTATATTACTAGATGGTGATAAATAGATATTCATTTTATGTCAGTTTTTAAATTAGAGAGAGCCAGTATTCAAAATCCTGGCTTTTGAATGAGCATAAAGAATTAAACCAATAGTGAATCCCTTAAAATGTCCAGTAGCCTAAAAAATAGACTCATTTTTTTTAACCATTTCCCCCCAAGCAAGACGGGAGTGCCACTAGAACGCAAGGGGTTACACAGAGTGGGAGCAAGAGTAAAGAGATGTGATTGAGGAAAGGATAAAGAGAAGGACGGGGAATTAGATCAAGGCATCTGAAGATGTCAATTGACATTACATTTGAAGACTATAACTGTCAGGGAATCAAGTAAGAGGAAGGGAGTTCCACAGACGGGAAGTGCGAGACATGAAGATATTAGAATAGAAGAGACGGCTACATTTAATAGTTTCGACAGTGAAAGGGCTGGATTGAGATGTGCCACCCTAGTAACACGATTAAATTCATGCAGTTTGGGAACCAGCGAAAATAGCTCCTCGGAGCAGTTACCGTGAAAGTACTTGTAGAAAAGATAGATTGAAGCGACGACACGTCTGCGAGAGAGCGACTGTTGACGAGATGCCAGACCAGGACCAACCATATTGCATATCCTTAATGTAAAATATCTGACGCAATTTTTAGAAAAGCTTGTAGCTTGTATGAAAATAATATCGATTTGTCTTATGTTTCAAAATGGAATTAAAAATAATATATTTTGGGGGAAATAACTGCTTCGTGGTCAGTGTTTAATCTAGATGAAAACCAGGATGTAAAATGCTGATTTTCAAGGCATTCCCCACTTGGAAGATTGTTGCAACATAATATTCTTCCCCACTTTTAGCTTTGTGCTATTTGATTCATCTTCTCAACCTTTGAACGTCCTTTGTTGGGCGTAGGCCTTCCCAGATTCATCGGGCGGAGGGACGGGACATTATACTACCGCGCTGGCCCAATACGTGTTGGTAGGGGTGGGTGTGACACGCTTAGGCGACCGTGTCTCTTTTGGATTCATGATCACTCAAGGGTATTTGCACATAAGTGAATATAACGAACTTGACCGGAATTCGATCCCGGCTCCCAGATTTCTCATCCTGAGCCGTTATCCATTACACACCACCGCACATCCAAGCTTACAGCACCTGGCGTTGCCCATCCAGGTGCTGACCGGACCAAGTTCATTTAAATGGTAAATATTTAGAATATTTATTCTTCTGACAGGCGTGCCGGCCCTTATAGGCCAGACTTTATACCACCAGAATGGATGCATTTTTTTCCGAAATGAAGGCAAGAAATCGCTACTCCCTGTTTTAAAATATTTGCCAAAAATCAGAGAATTATCCGATTCAAACGAAATTTTCAGGGTTATTAATGTATGAATTGTATACTGACTTTTATTAAGAAAAAAAAAAAAAAAGAATTGTAGAAATATCATTTTGATGGTCTGTTTCAACCCCCCCCCACTTTGATGTCTCGTGTGTACTTTATAATTGGGGGCAGGGTCGTTAATATCTGAAGATGTTATTTCGGTAAAAGAATTTATGCAATATCACGTGTGGAACATAGAGAAAATTAACTCCGAATCTTACTAAAAAATCATTCAATATAACTAAAAGTCATTTTTTTTTTTTTGACAATTGGTGCTTGTATAATTTAATAAAACACATTATTTTTCATTTCGGAATAGACAGAATAAAATCTACACTTAATAATATTTATTTTACAAAAAAATTATTTATAATTTTTCAGTGCGATTTTGAAATTTATCTCTTTGTTCTTCCCGCAAGAGTTTTTTTTTATTATTAAATATAAACATGTTTGAAGAAACGAAAAATGTAAAGTTTAATTCCATTTTTCGAGTATGAACCTTTTTTTTTTAATTATTTTATTTTTGTCTTTTAGCAACTGGTAAGTTTATTTCTTGTGTGGATCTACAAAAGCGAAATAATTATGATTTCTCGGCTTTGATCATTGTATTAAGTTTCATAAAAGCATATAGAATAAAAAATGTATGCTTAAACTGTTGGTTATATAGATAGGATTATAATAATTTTATGCCAAAAATAAAAATGAAGGCATCATATGAATGCAAGTGAATAATTAAGAAGGAACTCAGTGAACACAATCAATTTAACGTAAATCAATTCAATAAGTCGACTAATTTTGCCCAGTTTTTGCCAGTAGCAACTCAGTTATTTTGATGGCAAGAAATATGTAAGAAAATGATAAAAAATAGCAATGAATTGAACTTAAGCGTATCATTTAACTAAGAAAAATTAGTTAATTTTAAATGTATAAAAAAAATAAAAGTATTCGTTCTAGTAAGTTTCATAAATATAGAATGAAAAATATATTCTTAAGCTATTGGTTATATAAGGTTAAAGATAATTTATTTTTAAACATAAATACCAATTTGTTGATTATTGCACTGCTGGTGTTCCGTATTTCTTTAATTTTTATTTTTAATTTTTCGCGCACTTTTTAAATCGGCCGTGTCATTGTACAACTTTTGTTTGTGTTTATAAACGTTATTTTTATTAGGTTTTAAGTAAAAGGTAAACATTACTTTTACAAAATTCAGTTAATTAATCCTTAAATTTTCTAAATGACTTCGAAACATATCTCTAAGATAAATATTGAATTTTAAAGAGATTTTTAAATTTGGTGTCTCCATTTTTCGTCCATAATGGCGGTTCGATGAGAGACGAGAAAACGTACTAATGTTTTAAAAATACCTAAAAAAAACTTCAATTGCATAAGGGAATTGATTTTTCTTTTAATACGGGTTAGTTTCAGGCTATTATCTTTAAAATAAGCCCAAAATGTAACTTCAAAGAAGGCGTTTAAATTATTTAAAATGCGTTTTTCATTTTTTTTTTCAGAAAGTCCGTGGCGGTACATTCTTTAAATAATGCAGTATACAGAAGGTCCTCGGGTTACGTCGGATCCAACCTACAGCGTTTCGTGGTTACGGCGCCATCTCGCTATATGTGGAAGATGGCGTCGTTTCTTCATCAGCTATACGCCATATTAAATTGTGATACATTTGCTATCTCTCGTTTGTATTTTTTTTTTTTGTGTGTGTGTGCCTGGGGGGGTGCCTTTCATTATGGCTTCCAAGCTTAAGGCAGACTCGTGAGTGCTTATGTAAGTGAGTTCCGACCTACGTCGAAAATCAGGTTAAATCGTGTCGTCAGAACGAACCTTCGGCGTAAGTCGAGGATCCCCTGTACTACACTACAAAATTTTTTTTAACCCTCTCTCTCCCGAATTTCTCCTTGTACTCTAGGTAAATATTTAGATAGTAGTGTGTCTCTTAGTCGTGTCAGTGATCAGTCTTTTAGTGTTTAGTATGAGATTAACATCAGCATTATGTAACCAATGTTCAACGTACGTTTTCAAACGAAGAAAGTAAAGCCCGATTCAGCAAACAGATTGAAATATTACATTTTTGTTAAGCGTACCTTTTTTTTTTGGGTTTTTACAAGGGAGACAACTCATTCCAAACACATGGCTAACTTGGCTCGCTTCGAAACAGTTCAGTTCACATTGATGAGAGAACTTCCGTCAACAAAGAGAAATAGGTGGGCGTCTATCGTTGTGCATAATTTCGATCAAGCAGAATCGTTCGTTTTTTTTATTTTTGCTCTTGAAGTGCCTTCCTTTCGCCTATTTTAGCAGTGCGAAATATTAAAAGAAAAAGAAAGGCAATGAAAGAAAAACAGAGCCAACAAAGAAAGATCTGAAAATGGAAGCTAACAAGAGAAAGCTAGCTAGCTAGATAGATTAAAAAAGAAAAAAAAAGACGAGAGGTTTAAAATTGATTGCCAAGAAAGGAGAGAAAGAGGCAAAAGCCGATAAAACAGAAAGAGAGAAAGACTTAAGAGAATGTAAAGGAGACGAACGGAATGAGAGAAAGAGAGAGAAATTAATAAAAGAAACTCAACGAAGGAGAGACAGATAAACTAAACATGAACAAAAGCCAAGGATAGATAGATAGATGATAGATAGATAGATAGATATAAAAAAGTAAGATTTAAAAATAAAAGTCAACTCGAGAGATATATGAAAAAGACAATAAAAGGAAAAAGATTTGATACTGGTAAAATTTATTTATTTATTTTTAATAATTTCACGTCAAACAGGGCAATAAATTTGCTAAGATGCAGGGAGTTACTAAGTATGAAAGAATATGACGAAAAAGAAAAACATTATTAAGGAGAGAGAACAACAGAAGATCAACAACTTGCGTACGGTACATATCTGTAGAGAAATAGCATATTTGAATGCAAATTTTCAAATTAGGATCACTGTTGAGTCTACGCTCGCTTTAACTGAAAAAAAAAACCCAACTCTTTTTAGCTCTTTGTAGCACAAGGGAGGGAAAGAGTAAGGTTCAAAAAGGAATCTATTCTTTCAAACTTGTGTACTCCTTACTCATTTATTTACCCTTTCAGCAGCGATGTATATCATTTTCTTTCCCATATTTCATCTTTCTGATATCGTATGCTAAAAAGGGTATCTTGATTGAAGTGTCGATCGATTTCGGACGGGACAAACTCCACCGAATCTTGTGCATGGACAAAAATACGTAGCCGGGAAAAAATCTCGGGTACTGTTTATCTATTTTAGTCGATTCATATTTCATATCTATCTATCTATCTATCTATCTATCTATCTATCTATCTATCTATCTCAATCTTTTTATATCTCTCTCTATCTCACTATCTCTCTCTCTCTCTCTATCTATCTATCTATCTCAATCTGTTCATATCTATCTATCTATCTATCTATCTATCTATCTATCTATCTATCTATCTCAATCTGTTCATATCTCTCTCTCCCTTTCTCTATCTCTCTATCTATCTCAATCTGTTCATATCTATCTATCTATCTATCTATCTATCTATCTATCTATCTATCTATCTATCTCAATCTGTTCATATCTCTTTCTATCTCTCTCTCTATCTATCTCAATCTGTTCATATCTATATCTATCTATCTATCTATCTATCTATCTATCTATCTATCTATCTATCTCAATCTGTTCATATCTATCTGTGTGTGTGTGCGTGTAAAACGAAGCAATGTAGCAGGCAAGCAATTCTTGTCAGCCAATGATAATTGTCTGCCTTATAGAAAATATTTATCTCTCAAAATCTGGTAGGATGTATGTATGTAGCTATCGACCTCATTTTATTCCTCTCCAAGTCGCTTCATATAATTCCCCTCTCTATCTCCCTCAGAAAGAGTGGTGGAGGTGGTGGGCAGATATTTACATGTACATATATGCGGCAGTATGAACTTAATAGTTCCCGGCCCAACCGAGAATCACATCATGCACACACGCTATATATATATATATATATATATATATATATATATATATATATATATATATATATATATATATATGCATGCATGCTGGGAGGCACGGTAGCGGCTCGGAATAAAAAAATCGGAGAGCCGTGTTCGAATTCCAAACGAGTTCATCATATTCACTTACTTCCAAATACCGTTGGGAAAGGTATGAATTCACCTGTTCTCCCACAAAATAACAGGGGCTGGGTCTTAAGGCCTTGTCTTGAGAGAAGGACAACTCTGAGTTCATTCCAACTATGGGCAAATTTAAGCCAGTCTGGCTAGGTTATGTATCTTTGTTAGGTAACTAGCCTAAGAGAAGTATATATATATATATATATATATATATATATATATATATATATATATATATATATATATGTGTGTGTGTGTGTGTGTGTGTGTGTGTGTGTGTGTGTAAAAGCAACCATCAATAAATGAAAATAATTATAACTTAAGAGCCCGCATCCTTAAATGTATATATATATATATATATATATATATATATATATAAGCACGCAGACGTACGTCACACATCGCCTACGTCACAACACACTTTGTCTACGTCACAACACTCACTTGTTCTATGAACGTCACTAATTGTCTCTACACCATATACCAGTGCAATTTTTATATAGTCTCCGCCAGCCCACGCTAATATCTGTGAAGTGGGCTGGGTGGTGCTGGATAAGATAGAGGGTGAGAACGACTGGTATAAAATATGAGTTTTTCCTCTGACCCCTTATCGGAGTTGGGGCGTATACGCTGAAGAGCGTAAACTGCTGCTGTTTTAGTGGGATGCGCAGAGTGATGATACAACCAAAATGGCCACTTGGAAGGTCGAGTTTTGAGAGTTTTGAGGCAATGGACATTCTCAGGATGAAAGTTTAGCTGACAGGCTCCACTTTTAACGGGAAGACCTTGCTGTCTTTCAAGTAAATGCATTGAACACTTTCAAAAGAAATGAATTCAACACGTGGAGAATTATATATATATATATATATATATATATATATATATATATATATATATAGAATATTGATCGCTAAAGAAGAGAAAGAGAAAATTATATATATGGGCTTCAGCGGTTCGGCTTGAAATTCAGTAGTCGACTTGCCATGCAACTAAGTGTCCGCAGACGGGAAGACTGGAGCATTATTGAGCAAAAAGAAAAAAAAGAAACTGTGTTTAATCCTTTATATTGTCCTGTATACAATGCCACCCAGCGGGTGTCCTGGCAGAAGGTTGGACAATCTCCATAAAGCCTTTACCAGAAAGATACTTTAAAGTGTGAAGACTTCTCTATGTCCTTTATATTTATATATATATATATATATATATATATAATATTAGGCAGCATATATTTATATATAAAGAAATAATCATACATATATTGCTGAGTGATTCTATGTATGATTATTTCTTATATATATATATATATATATATATATATATATATATATAAATGTCTTTAATAAATAAATTGTCGGACTTTTGTCCATTTCTTAATATATATATATATATATATATATATATATATATATATATATATATATATATATATATATATATATATATATGAGAGAAGAAGGTAAAGGACTCTTTCTAAGTTGGTTAACTAATGAGAAGGGAGCCCCATAGCCTGACGGAGACGATGGCGGTTTTGAATTCAGAGTTTTCCTTCTTCTGGACCGGTTGCCACGCAAGACTATTTACCCATAGCTGGGGGAAGAAGAAGAGGATTCAAACCTTTCCCTAGGGTATTAACACATAAGTGAATGTAATGGATCCGACTGGCTCTCCGATTCCTCAATCTGTGCCACGAACCATTATTTCACTGTGCCCCAACCCCCCTATTTATTTGCCGTAGTCCAGGAAATAGCCTTCGAAGTTTGCAACGGTATCGATGATCAGTTTTGCAATTTGGAGAGCAGCCAGTAGAAAGAGGCTCTGTTTTGGATCTCTCAGCTTTGTTTTTATCTCTTTCTTTTGACAAGTTTTCTTTTTATAGTTTGGGCGCTCTGAAGATGCTTGTTGGTCGCGGTAAACCAATTGGGATTGATGTTAGACAAGCTTTCCTTAAGCGGCTCTTCTTTCTAGGTTCCTCGTTTCTAGGAATAGCGACCTGCTCCCGGTTGCGTGTCGTGTATGTCTGTGTGTATGCTCGGCAGTGTATAGAGTGGAATGTACAAGCCCAAGACTCGGGATAACTGTTTAACAGCTTTTATTTTAGTAGATGTTTCGTAGAGAGAGTTTTATCCGCTTGTTCCCACGAGGAACGATAAATCTCAGTGGCAAACTGCTAGGACTGGTTTGTGTCTTCTGTAGCAAGGGTTGTGTGTAGTTTTTCTTTTGATCGGTCTCTCGAAGATAGATTTATCTGCTTGTTCCTGCGAGATTCAAGCTGCCAGGACAGGCCACGTGTCTTCTGCCGCAAGGATTGTGGGTAGCCCTTCGAGCTGAACCTTGAAGGTAGCGGCCGCTGAAAAGAAAGAGTGGAAAACAAGACTGAATAGGGCTCGGTCAGCGTTTTTATGATTTCTGGGACTTCCGCGTTGTTCCTTGCTGATTACTTCCGTTGCTGCTACTGCTGAATCGAGCAAAGTAAGGAAGCCCCCACATGCCACAATAGGCTAACAAGTGAGATAGTTATTATACGCTCAGGGTGCTTTCGATTGATGCAGTTTTCTGCTGGGTTTGGATTAAGTGATCGCTTTTTCATCAGCTGCTTACATGCAGCATTGAAACTTCGATTTCTAGTGGCATCTTCTACCTATCGTCTTCGCTCTTTCTCCGTCACTGCAAGGTTTTTATAAGAATTGGAGAACTCTTTCGAGTCTGCGCAGAGAAGGTGAAATGCTGCTTTCATATGGCTGTTCTCGCCTATTAATTTTGTTTTTACTCAGTGCCCTGTATTGACAGCTAAAGTAATTGAATATCTGAATACATCTAAAGATTGTTTTCAGTAACGTCTTAACACAACTCATTTCTCAGCTACGGTACATTGCTTTAAACCAGGTTTCCCAACCTGGGTGATATCGCCCACCTGTGGGCGATTTCATGTTTTTTTTTGGCGAGTAGGGGGACTGAGATGAGCAACTGAACAGAAAATGGTGATCGATTGGAAAGTTTGGTGGGCGATATAGGATTTTCAGTATTAAAAATGTTTTTCAACAAATGCTATCCGAAAAAATATTGAAAGGAAGTATGCAAATATATATATATGAACCGTCATTTAGCTTGACGTGCGTTTACCGATTTGGCCACAGAGGCGCGTTCGGTTAGCAAATTTGTGGCCAAATCGGTAAAAGCACGTCAAGCTAAATGACGGTTCCGTATAGGATACAGGTTCGAATCCTGTCGGAGGACGAATATTTTCTGTGAAAATTTCTCGGACATTCAGGTCGGTAAATGTTGTTTAATACTGTTTATTATAAACAGAGCATTTACTTAAATATTTGTATCTATAAAAAGAATGTATAAACATAAAAATCTCATAAAATAATTGTCGGACTTTGTCCATTTCATAATATATATATATATATATATATATATATATATATATATATATATATATATATATATACATTACTCCACTTGTGTTTGTTGATATATATATATATATATATATATATATATATATATATATATATATATATATATATGGCTTTTAAATAACCGACAAAAGGTTGATAAACCGTAAAAAAATCGAATCAATAAATATTTTAGCAAATAAAGCTCACCAATTTATTTACAGGGAGGATCTTGTAAAAACTGGAAGACTTTGTGGAAGACCGGCGCTTAACAGTTAACCGAGAGAACACATGTAACGGACTGAGAGGCAGGAATAAAGAGCACAAATCGGTAAGCTTGGATGTGCGGGTGGTGTAATGAATAGCGGTTGACAACTGCAAATTGGAGAGCCCAGTTCCAATTCCAGTTGGGTTTTTATATTCACTTACTTTTCACTTGGGAAAAGTATCACACTACCTTTTCCACTCCCAACTATGGGTTAATTAGTAGAACGTGTATCGCCAAAAATTCTTCCAATTTAATTTTTTTGTGTGTGTGTGTGTGGGGGGTGCTAAATATCCTGCAAAAGATTGATAAGGAGAAGGTTTGTCATCAAGATGTGGCATACAGCTGGAATTTATTCCAAGGCCTGTAGCTTAAACCAAATTCTAGTTTACTAGGAGATTTAAGGCAGTAATATTGAAGTTTGTGGTTAAATGAAGTAACCGTTTTCTGTAGTCTGTCCAAAACAAAATGCACTTGTATTTGGTAAATTGAAATTCATAGATTTGTTTCCAAATAATCTGGCAGTCGTTGAATAAGTGCCAAAACGTTGTTGTATTTGTAGTCGCAAACAAATGTGATTATGACATGGTATTAACAAATAGCCTGTCCCACGTTGATGATTTATTACAAACAAGGAACCAGTATGTGTGTTTGTACCAAAAGTGAAGCACGAGTAATCTGATTGGCTTACAAATAAGGTCTTAATTGGCCAAATAAAACTAGAACTGACCAATGGCGCTCGTAGCTGACCAAATAGAGCGTGTATTCCCAAAGCGACTCGTAATTTGGAAACCAGTGGATTTATTCAGATTCAAACCAAACCTGGCTATATAGCTTGGCTGGTTTAAGTGACAAATAGAAATTGTGAGGTATTCTGTTGCCGCCATGGGCCTCGTTGGTCTCCCTTACAGCTAGCCATAGATTTTCGAAGTGAATTTCCTCAACACTTGTGTCTTCACGTTCCTGTCTCGCAAAAGTAAATTGAAGACACGTGCTTATGCTATTTTTACTGCTCCCTGCTTTTGGGCATATCACACTGAAGCACCGATTCTCATATGATCACTGGTTAAGCAACGTCGAGCCTGGTCAGTACTTAGTTGAGTGACCGCTTGGGAATATTATAAACTGTAAGCTTGGATGTGCGGGTGGTGTACTGGATAAGTGTTCGGAATTGGAATTCGAAGACGTGAATTCCAATTCCAGTAGAGTTAGTTATTATTCACTTACGCGCAAGTACTCTTGGGAAAGGTATGACTTCATCTCTTCTACCCTCCAGCTATGGATTAATTAGTAAAACCTGTATCAGTAAATAATTATTATCTCAAAGATATTCTTACAATCTGAAAGCATTTTCTAGTTTTAAATAACCTGCAAATATGTTGATAAGCCGTAAAAAAGCTACCAGTTTTACATCTTTCTTTCAACACAAATTAATACGCTATAATTTTGTATTAGTACTATTTCTAATTGATTTTTTCAAATAATTTCTCCCCAACCAAGGTGTTCATGCCATTAAGTCACCATGGGTTGCCGGGAGAATGAAAAGACATTAGTGAGGAGGGAAAAAAAACCCAAAAAACAAAACAATGAAAGAATAGAATTCAAGGAGATAAAAGATGGCGATTTATGTCGCATCTAATTTTTTGAAGATTGTCTGTGACAGGCAAGTAAGAAAACGGAAGAGAATTCAACAAGCGAGACGTACGAAAAAACAAACAAACAAACAAAATCGTTAGAGTAGAAGTTACTGCTACATTTAGCTATTTATACAATAAAACGATAAGGCCTAATTGACAATCTAAATTTTAAATTCATGCGGTCGATGTACCAAGGAGAAGAGCAATATTTCTATAAATACAAAAATGTGGCACAAGACTAAAAGCTAGGGAGGGATAAAGGCGGATTGATTTTTTCCAGGTTTTCAGATAAGACATTTAGCCATTTTGACACTATTTGTCGTAAGAATCACAAAGAAAGCCTTTATGTTGTTCAGCTAGAAAGAGAACAGGTTAAACTCGTTTTGTGTTAGCCCCACCATGCCTTCCCAACTGAGCAATGGTGAGAGGAAAAGATCATTTTAGCTCTCAGTAATGGTACCAACATTCATACTCTGGCTCCTATCTTCAAAGTCCCTTCAAAGACCACCAAGAAAACGGTGAATAAGTTTAAAAAAGATGGAATAGTATAGAGGAAAATTAGCTTAGGAGGTTACAACAGCATGCAGGATCATAATTTCAACTTAGAGCTTAAATATATTCTTATTGCTCAAAGTAGAGTCTGATAGTGTCATAAAGGTCTCTGAGAATTCCAGTAAAATATCTTTAATCATTTGTAAGATACAGCGATTCAAACTTAATCTAACAATTGGACAATTTTGCTGTTATACCCGGTATATATATATATATATATATATATATATATATATATATATATATATATATGAAGAAATATAGTCTTAAAATGTGCTATATTTATGGGATAAATGGGATCAATATCAGAGATAGAGTGTGTAAATATAAAAGTGAACATATAAGTCAACACTTGGTAGCATGACGATTGCATCTCTCTCTCTCTCTCTCTCTCTCTCTATATATATATATATATATATATATATATATATATATATATATATATATATATATATATTGAGTTGGTGCAAAAAATGACGTAATAATGTCGTTTTTTTGACGTATTTTTTAACGTCAAAAACGACATTATTACATCATTATTTTTGCACCAACCTAATATATATACTAGCAGGTGGTAAAAAAGCACATTGCTGCTAACAGACGGGAATTCCTCACAAAAAATAATTCAGATATTTGAACATTTGGTTAGTGAGACTGGTTGAGTACTTTTCAGCGTCTCACCGTGCTGAGTGGTGAGAACGTTCGCTTTCCAACCATGAGACCGGGGTTCGATTCTCATTATAGTTGATTTATCAAGGAGGCAACTTTTTTTTGTTATCGGCCTGGGGAGGCGACCCCAGTGTGCAGCACCCTTATCATCCATTCACCAAAGTTTTGTGGCTGAAATTGATAGACGGAAACGTTCGGAAGTCGTTGATGATTGCTCTGGCACGAAGTTACATGTCATCGTGACAGAGGGCATGAGCGTACTAGCCTAGTTCAAACTTGTGATCATATCAAATTATGCGCTCTTTCCAATAAACTGTAAGGCCCGCTCATGAGCTCCAAGCTAACAGATTAAATTTAATATTTTCAATAGGCAAAATACTCATCTGTATTTCAAACCGAATTTAAATTGATTAGAATTGTATTTTTTGTTCTTCTTTTGATGTGCCGTCTCCTTTCAGGACGTAGGCGATCATGGCCCTTCACTTCCCCCTATCCATTGTGGCTCTCAACAGGTTTTGTGTTTCTGCCAACTCCCCCAGACCTGCTCAAGCCCGCCACGTATGTCATGCGCTGATTTACCCTGTCTCTAGTTCCCTTTATTCGTCCCGTGAGTATCAGATTCTCCAGGCCCTCCTTTCTCATCACGTGTCACAGAAATTTCATCTGCCTCTTCCTTATGTTAGACTTAAGCTTCCTCCTTGTTTGCATCCTCCCCAAGACTTCATCGTTGCTCACATGCTCGGTCCATGATATTCTCAGCATCTTACAACGTAATTCTCTTTATTAAAAAATATTTCAAAAATGAAATATACTTTTCTTAAACGTTATTAGAGGAAGTTTAATTAATATGAATTGAAACAGATATTACTAACTTTTTGTTTAAATAACGCTGAAAAGCAGTCTTTTTACACAGAGGTGGGTGTTTTTATGAGGTGTTGACACATTTATTGATAGCCTTCTGTTCGGGAAATTTATGTAATGGGGAGATAATTGTAATAAAATTACATGACGAATACAACATAAAAGCCATTTTTGATATATATTTTTTTAATTACCCAGTAATCTTAAATTTTTTTAAATATTTTAAGCCTTCTAACATTTTATTGAATTTGAGGTACTTTGACTTTAGAGTATAACTTAGGAAGGCGGTTGTTGAGAAAATGTTAGAAAGTTACTAATAATTTTTAAATGTACTATAGTTACCGCTCTTAATTTTCTGATAATGTCATATTTACAAAAATCGGTAGGTTTACACACAAACACACACACACACAAATTCAAAATTCTTTTTAAAATACGAGGTGTCGCTGAATTGTAGTAAGCATTTAAATTTATAATTAGTAAATTCAGTTTTAATTTTGCAACAATATAACTTGACCTCTACAAATTAATTCCGAATTTAAAAAAATATTTAAAAGTTTATAAATTACTCTAATTAAAATTGAAAAAAAAATTAAAACAATTCTTGTAAAAATTCATTATTCATCGAAAAAATATTTTTCATAAGTCTATAGTATCCATAATATATCTTTTTTATAAAAGCAATTAAAAGTTTTTCTAATTAAATAAGGTCTTAACGTCCTGGGTAAGATATTAAACTACATCCGCGTCCTGGGTAAGATGTTAAACTACGTCCAGCAGCAAGGCCTCGGATCAGGAGGTTTTGAGGAGCGTGAAACCACCTCTTAATTGCTGATGTTCCCAGGTCCACCCTGATCCGGGGTGGTAGCACCTGTTAGGGTCCCAGCCATGGGCAAATAGTTAACTATTACCAGCAATACTTTTTTGAAAAAAAAATATTACCAGCAATACAATTTTGAAGAAAATATATTACCAGAAACAGATTTTTGACAAAACAAAATATTACCAGCAATAAAATCTTTTGTCATTATTAAATAATCCATTGAGGTTGATATGCCGTAAAACAAAATAAACCAAACCAATCTAAACCAAAGAATACATATTCTATTCATACGAATCTATCCTAAAAATGTTTTCGGCATTAGATAACCCATTGAGGTTGATATGCCGAAAAACAAAATAAACCAAACCAATCTAAACCAAAGAATACATATTCTATTCATACGAATCTATCCTAAAAATGTTGTCGGCATTAGATAACCCATTAAAGTTGATATGCCGTAAAACAAAATAAACCAAACCAATCTAAACAAAAGAGTACATATTCTATTCATACGAATCTATCCTAAAAATGTTGTCGGCATTAGATAACCCATTAAAGTTGATATGCCGAAAAACAAAATAAACCAAACCAATCTAAACCAAAGAATACATATTCTATTCATACGAATCTATTCTAAAAATGTTGTCGGCATTAAATAACGCATAGAGGTTGGTATGCCGTTAAACAAAATAAACCAATCCAAATAAGGTCTTAGTTTTATTGCATTTTTCTATTTTATGATTCAGAGCAGATATATTTTTATTAAGTTTACGGCATTTTTCATCATGGCATGCTCATTTTTTAGCGAATTCGTGGAGCTACCTTTTATATATATATATATATATATATATATATATATATATATATATATATATATATAAAGGTATCTGACCATAGTCGATTTGTCAGGGAGGAAACTTTCTGATGTTATCGTACTGGATCGAGGTCAATTCCAGCGTGCGACACCTTTGTAAAGTGCTTGAAAACCATATCACGGGTTGACCCAAGCCTTGTGAGTGAAATTGGGTAGACGGAACACTTGGGTGCGTCAATACCTGTGCTAGCACGAAGTCTCAAGTCATCGTGACCGAGGGTTTGAGTGTGCTGGTGTTGTTCCGATTGTTGATTACACTAGATAACACACTATCCCCCAGAAACTGTAACTATGGTCTGCTCAACATAGTTGCAGTATAGACCACAGGTGGGCTCTGTGGGTGTTGAGTAACACAAATGTGCCTGAGCGAGTGTCTGTAATAGGGATTGGCCAGCCAGCCCAGTATACGTGTATCCTCGAATACGAGTGGCCGATTATATTGATATATATATATATATATATATATATCAATGTAAAATGAAGCGCTATCTTTACATCAGAAGTAGAAGTCTAACAGAATGTAAACTATGCTCCCTCCCCTACCAGGAAAACATTCTGAAATGTTACGGAAAGCATATATGAATATAAAAGGTAATGAAATTATATAACACATTTATTGCAGTTCTATGATACCCCGTCCTTGGTAAAGACGATAAACTACGTCTGACAGCAAGGCCTCTGATCAGGAGGTTTTGAGGAGTGTGGAACCACCTCTTAATTGCTGATGTTCCCAGGTTCACCCTGACCCGGGGTGGTAGCACCTGTTAGGGTTTCCCCGCTATGGCAAATTGTTAACTCCTAAACTGGGGTCAAAACACTATGAAAGTGTAAAAATAGGTTTTAATACCAGAAATACTTTGTAAAAAGGTTATTACCAGCAATAAGTTTTTGAAGAAAAAATATTTCCAGAAGTAGATTTTTGAAAGAAAAAAAAAAAAACATTATTTGGACTATTGTCCTCATCTTTGTCGCCATATTTATCACAACGTTTCGGCCGTTGTACGCTCCGGCCTTCTTCAGGTGGTTGGAATTTCGAACTGAACCCTTTATTTCGCTCACTGGGGTAGACTGTTCTAGTTCCACGTGCCATGTTTGATGGATGTCAGTTATCTCCTGTTAATTTCCCTCTGAAAGTTCTCCACTGCCTTAACCGGGTATTGAACTCACACTCTTTGGGTCCTGTCACTGGATCTAACCAACGCCTTTATCCACTTGCCATGTGTCCTTCATCTGGGTATGAATTTCTGGGTATTATAAACCTAATACAGAGGGAAAATTAGCAGGAGATAACTGCAATCGATTTCATAGCAAGGTGCGGGGGTGGAGAGAAGAGATGAATTAATGCTTTTTTTCTCGTGAATATATATATATATATATATATATATATATGGTGGAATCTCCGAGTCGAGGAACCGACAGCCCAGACACCAGCACATATGATTTGATTCTAGTGGTAAAGGCTTTGTGCAGTAACAACCATACTAATAGAGAAATATGGTGCACTACGTGCCACAAGGACCTCAAACGACCCTCCGCAGGTTTTGAATTTAGAATTGTCCTTTTCCTATTGTCTTGCTATTTACCCATAGCTAGAGGGAGAAGAGGATGAATACCTTTCCCAAGGGTATTAGCACGTAAGTGAATGTAATAGATTTGACTGGAATTCGAACTCGTCTCTCCGATTCTTCAATCAACTACTCCACTATATATATATATATATATATATATATATATATATATATATATATATATATATATATATATATATATATATATATATATATATATATGCAAACGGAAGTGTAACGATCTTGCCCGGAATTCGAACTCGATTCGCCGACTTATCGTTCGGAGCCTGTAACCATCGGCACATCCATAAACACTTGGAGTCAAAAAATTCTGGCGTTCATATAATTAACGTGAATCCTATTTCTGTCTTGCTAAATGTGGATTTAGCTGAAATAAAAATCCGTTTTTTATCCTGAATACGCAGTCTGATCGGTGAAACATTTTGAGTACTTTTTTTTTAAGTACAGTGAATGTCTCGTATACTATAGCATAGTATCGAATCACGAACAATGCTTTGATAATGATTTGTGAAGGCCAAAAACGTTTAATATATATATATATATATTTATATGTATGTGTTTGTGTGTGTGTGTATATATCAACATTTAGTTTCATTTTAGTTCTCATATATGTATATAAATTATATATATATTTATATGCATGTATGAGAACTTTATATACATATATATTCTTTTATATATATTCTATTTAGAGAGAGAGAGAGAGAAACAGAGAGAGCATTGCGTTATATATATATATAAAAATAAAATTATAATATATGAGTTTTAATATATATACATGTATATAATGTTTATAATTATATTTAAATATTTAACAAATATGTAAGTATTCAAATATTTAAGATATATGTGTGTGTAAGTATATATATATATGAATATGATGAATGTATATATAACTATGTATGAATGAATGTATAGATATATATTCCTATAGTCAAATATGTAAACTTGATATTTACATATATAGTTTATATATATATATATATATATATATATATATATATATATATATAGGATGTATAATATCATCCATAACAAAAGGGACGATGATGAGACAAAGTGTAAAATTTTCCACTTTTTTCTGACTATATTCACATATGTAAATATATTTATATACATACTTATCTCTCTCACTTTATATATATATATATATATATATATATATATATATATATATATATATATATAAAATAAATATGGAGAAGGCAGGGCGAAACCTAGGTAGTGCGGTAGGATATAGTGTTTTACCTGTTTATTTACTTATTATACTCACATATCTATGTATGTATATATCTATGCATGGATGTATGTATGCATGGATGTATAAATTGTTTAAAATTTGGTAAACATATAGGGGTCGACTACTCCATATAGTGGCATTTATAGATATAGACTATGTGGATAGTGAAATTATCACCACATCGTGACTGTCAGTTTCACACCCTCTCGTGATAGATCCGTTGGTATATAATACAGGTAGATCCTAGTAATCTTACTTATTATAAAACGCAGATTGTGTGTGTGTGTGTGTGTGTGTGTGTGTGTATGTACGTTTATATATTGGATCGGATTTCCTACATTTTTCAACCGATTTCAACAAAACTTCACAGGACGACGTAAAATTACCTTGCGGTGGGTTTGACAGCGCCAAAAATTGGAAAAGCACAATTGTTTTTGCACGAAATCAATTTGAAAACACGATTAAGAGGCGTTAATGAAAGGGGGACGACTCATATCGAGTTATACTTATTAATATCGAGTTATCGAGTTATACTTATTATAAAACCCAGGTTGTTTGTGTGTGTGTGTGTGCGTGTGTTTTCGTTTATATATGGGATCGGACTTCCTACATTTTTCAACCGATTTCAACAAAACTTCATTTTTTTTTGGCAGGTAGTGTTTCTTATTGTCTTGCACACTTTTTTCTTTATTTTACATTCAGAATGCTTTATGAATTTTATTTACAAGACAACTGTTTATAATAAAATTCTATTCAATCGGTAGACTCATAACGATTGAAATATTTTTGTTTGAGTTTGGGTTTGACCAATTCGTAAAAAAAAAACAACAACAAAAAAACAAACAAACAATAAAACATCCGTGTCTGTCAACCTTAAACAATAATCTTTGTCAATTTTATTTTTCAGTCTTTATGATGGTCGATATTTGATCTATCTCTTACTGTTACATCCCCGGGCAATGCCGGGCTCTACTGCTAGTATCAAATATTAAAACTGATCTACAGAGAGCTCAATGTGTTTATTGTAACAGAGCATATATATTTTTTTTAAGGTCTGAAGACGACTGGTGTCGGACCAGCTTGAAATAGACTATACCCTTGTGAGGTCATTTTGTTTTTTTGCTGTAATATATATATATATATATATATATATATATATATATATATATATATATATATATGATTAATTTCTTTTTCTGCAGCTTACCAATCTCTTGTAAATTTTTTTAAAGCCAGTAAATATTTTAGGAATTTTTTGTTGGAGTGGGGAGATAATGGATTAATGATACAAGCCTTATTAATTAATCTTTACCTGTGCTGGGGAGAAGAGGTGGATTCAATCCTTTCCCAAAGTTATTTGCCCGTAAATGGACATAACGAATACAACGGAAATTGGAACTTGGCTCTCCAATAAACAAATCCACGCCATTATCAATTACACCACCCACACATCCAAGCTTACAGCATCTGGTATTCCCAAGTAAGCACAAATTATTGTTTTCTTTTTAGGGGAAATTCCTTCTTGGTCGGGCCGAGAACTTTCAGCAACACTTCAGGTTATCTATCTATCTATCTATCCCAATCTAGTCATTTCTTTCTTTCTTTCTTTCTTTCTTTCTTTCTTTCTTTCTTTCTTTCTTTCTATTTATCTATCTATCTATCTATCTCAATCTGTTCATTTTTTTCTATCTATCTATCTATCTATCTATCTATCTATCTATCTATCTATCTATCTCAATCTGTTCATTTCTTTCTTTCTTTCTTTCTTCCTGTCTAAAACCTGTATACTATCCAACTACGAGGAGTTACTAGGAGTTAATTGGAAACAATCAGGCCATAAAGTTAGCAAATATCGATTTTTGTGATCAAGCATCGAAATCACTATATTGGTTCACGGTAGCCAGGACTTGAATTTGGCACGAAAATCCTCTTGCCTCAGAGATCGTTTGTTGGTTTGTTTTTCTTTTTTTTTTCTTCTTCTTCTTCTTTTTTCCCATCCACAGCACACTCTCTAAATTTGTATGTCCGGTCGTTTCCCCTCTCTACTGCTCACCAGTCTCTTCGCTACACTGTACTGGATAAGTTTCGAAACAACTTCCGACGCCTCCATTCCTCCAACCCAGCTTCGAACTGTAAGATTGCTGAGAAGCACAACGTTAATTTCCATTCAAATGCAATGTAGGCGTGAGCCGTATGCTGATAATGCAGAGATGCGCTGAAAAGTCTTCGGCGCGACCCAATTCTCCCAGATCTAACCAAAACGGTAGATTTTTTGAGGGAAGGGCTTCTTGGTCGGGCAGGGAACTTTTCAGTAACCGTCTTATATAAGTCAGCGTGATTGAGATTGTTGTATCATTTTTCTGATCGATTTCTGTGGTCGATTTTCCAACCCCGATGAAGGCAAAACAATATATATATATATATATATATATATATATATATATATATCTTAATATGCAATTATGCTGTATTAATGTTAATATAACGTCAACGTCGGACGTTTCGGTCTATTTTAGACCATCATCAGGACATATTCATTAAACATAATTAACATTAGAACATATAAATTTCAACATGAAAAGACGATGGGCATAAGAGCACAACTAATCCAAACAGATAACTGAAATTTTTATATAAGATCAGCGTTCCGTTTAAATATGATTTTTTTTCTGTATAACAAAACCAAAAGAAAAAAACAAAAATAAAAAAAAACTTCTTATGACCATGCTGTATATAAAAGATGTGTATGATATTGAGTACACTCAACTTATAAATATAGCAAATCTTAAACAATATATATATATATATATATATATATATATATATATATATATATATATATATATATATATATATTTACTAACTTAGATGTAGCCCAAGGTTACAAGTATGGAACACTCATCTTAGGGATGGAGACGATCCCAGGGTTCATCCCCTTGAAAAGTGAGTGGAAATCATGCTACAGGATGACCCAAGTCATTTGAGTGAAAATGGGTTTCACACGCCAGGGTGATCTTTAGCCATATATATATATATATATATATATATATATATATATATATATATATATATATATATATATATTAATTCGTTTTCTACTGCTTATCAATCCTTGGATGGTTATTTAAAGTAAATAAATATTTTAGTGATACCAGTCTTAATAATTAACCCATAGCTGGGGGAAGAAGAGGTGGATTCATACCTTTCTTAAGGTTATTTGTGCGTAAGTGAATATAATGGATACAACTGAAATTGGAACTCGGCTCTCCGATTAATTAATTAATAAATATAATAAATAATTATACTAATGAACAACATATAGCTTTGTACCACTTGCACCCCTGAGGATGATCTTGGAAGAAGATCGAAAGTACTTGGGAAAGGAAAATAAAAGAGATGTAAACAGCTATAGTACATTTCTCTCATCGATACATGGAAGGTTATTCGTGAGTATGAACGGATTTCATTAAAAATTAGCAGACGTAATGTCTGTAATTTATTCCATTAGACATGCCTAAAAGAGAATTTGCTGCCTAATTACACCCCCCCCACAAAATATATATATATATATATATATATATATATATATATATATATATATATATATATATATATATTGTATTATATTAGCCATTTTATTAAAGATGTTAAATATCGTAATTTTCGGACACGCCTTAACGAGAAATAAAATGAAAGTTATGAGAATAATTGGGGAAAAAACGTTAAAAATCCATAGTCAATAATAAATTTATTTCAATGAATATAAGTATATTCACCTCATCACACCGACTAGATTTTTTTTTCATAAATGTAGTCGGTCTATTGAGAGGAATATGCTTATATTCATCAAAATAAATTTATTACTGACTATGGATTTTTAAGGATTTTTTTACTAATTATTCTTATAATTTGCTCTGTATCATACATTGAGCTCTCGTGTGGGCTCGTTAGAATAATCCCTACCAGTTACATTTTGGTTATATATATATATATATATATATATGTTAAATTATATTTATATCTGTTAAATTTTTCAGATTGACGACACGCGTCGGTAATGACTAAGAAAGTATATTTTCCAATTGTGTTTATATATATATATATATATATATATATATATATATATATATATATATATATATATATAGATATAACGCTCATATATATATATATATATATATATATATATAACGCTCATATATATATATATATATATATATATATATATATATATAACGCACAAAAATTAATAACGACAGTATATGTCTGGAAAACTTGAAGTCAAAATGGCTACAATTGAAAGACAAGAGGAAAAAGTTAAGGAGTGAGCGTTAAGTGAAAAGAACGAAGAAAAGGGCAAATAACCACGACATTGATACTCGCAGACGGGCGAATGGACGCACGCACGCGAACGAACACAGGCGCACACGCACACACATGCCCTATGAAATAGAAACTTACACCAGTTAAAAGTGCATATAAAAAAATAAAAATCGATAAGTATATGTAGTCAGTTGCTGATACCTCCTGATGAGTGGACGGGGTGATTCCTGGAGGGTTCCTCTATGAAACTCTGGAGTCAGGAGAGTGAAGTTGACAAACCTTTTAACTGTATTATATATATACTCGGTGCCCTGTTTTATATGCGATCATTTTGATACAGTGATATATCAATTATGATTATTAAATCTGCGGGTTGAATAATGTTTCTTTGATTTCAAAGTCTACTCTAGTCTATGGGATGCAGAAATGATGTTAGCTTTTCCTCCTCGCCAAGTTATGGGTTAAATAACAAGATAGACTGTGTTCTAAAACCATCTGTTGAAGCCAGTTTAAGAGAATTCGAAACTGTGGAGAAGTCAACGGGAAATCACTCCATTATCTTTCCCAAGGAGTCATGGAAATTCGCAGATCACAAAGAAAAGAAATCTTTGGAGAGCCATTATAACCTACGTCCCGAAGCGAAAAAGCATTAAAAAAAAAATACGCCGATTTATGTTCGACCGACCAAGCTACCGACTAGCGTCCGATCGTAGATATGTTCTCATAAAAGCTTGAAACCCATTAATTTCAGATGACTGGAAGTTCAGCCATTTTAACTCAGTGCAAATAATGAACTCATCATCATGATATTCTGAGACGCCATGTTTTTTTTTCTCTCTGACTCATTGAAGATGAAACCTATTGAATGCTGGTGTGAGTTAAAGTAGGTATTTTAAATTAAAATGGGATTAATTAATAAAATTAACTTAATATAAGGGAAAATATTTATTTTAATTAAGTATTTTAGTCGTTCTTGCCGTACAAATGGAACAGTTTTTATTAAACATCAATAACCCCACCGCTTTCACTCAGATGTTGGTTAAATACTGGTGTGTTGGGGGGTGATAAAGAGAGGGGGAAAAAGCAAATAGAAAGAGGAGAAATTGTCGTCTTAAGTAGGAGTAGCAAGACAGCAGGTCAAACTCTTCATAGCTGAAGAATTGAATAGTTTTTCTAGGATCATATCCAATTCAGAGCCGATGGGTACTACCCACTAATCCCCCGATCGTAGGACCCAAGCCCAATTAGGGGACCAGACGGTGCTTTGTGACTCTCATTATCTTATCAATATTTTATTTTTTCTACCGACATTTATATACGTTACAAATTAAACTAAGCACAACTATTTAAACGATGAAAAATTTTCGCGGATTTGACGTCATTCTAGGGTAATTTGTTTTTTGTTTTTTTTTGTTCATGCTGGGAAAAAAAAACGCTATATAAAATTCAGTATTTTTCATCTATGATGTTGAATGTGTTAAAATTATTCAAATTTTAACACATTCAACATCATTATTCAAATTTTAACAAGAAAAATCTCAAGTTGATTTTAAAGATTGCCGCAAAACATTTATTTAAGATAAAAAATCAGTTATGACATGTCTCTAATTTGTATTTAGATACATTGTATTTATTTTCAATTTTTCTAGTTGAATTGTTCACTGATATTGCATATGATCCATTATTATACATAATTAGGTTACAATAAAATTTGTATTTTATGTGAATACTACCTTAGAAAAATTGAGATGTAGTAGAGTCGGGAACCCCCGTATCATAGATTCATGGGGCTGTAGCATAGATTAGGGGTGGGGGTCACATGTCTGGCGGATAGACTATGCTGTATTTCCTGTTTTACAGGTATTTGGCATTATTTGTTCGAGAACTAATTTTGCTAATCCTGTATGTCTTCGTTCATCTTTTGTCTTCAATTTTAGCCTATAAAATTTTTCTTGTAAGGAAAAACAAATTGGCAGGCGATCACAAAATGTGACCTACATGTTAGAAGTTTACGCATCAAGTTGGATTGCAAACACAGACATATCTTGTTTTGTGTAAATGCAGGTATTCAACTTCATATTCCAGACTGGAGGATTAACTCAAGAAGGAAACAGACACATGTTGTACCGTGTTGACCCGTGTGTTAACACGGTACAACATATGTCGGTGACTTATTTTATTTATTAGGGACAACACGACAGTGCGCCCTCATAACAGCAATAAAAACAAAGAAACTAAGGGTAGATAACTCCGACCTCTTTATCTCACTGTAAGTGTTCATCTGACTAGAGTGGACTTTTCAACATTACATTCTGTTGTTAATGAGGGCAAGGAATGACTTGTTAATTTTAACACCTCTAAAACGAAACTACTTTCTGTTAATCCTCTGTGAGAGAGAGAGAGAGAGAGAGAGAGAGAGAGAGAGAGAGAGAGAGAGAGAGAGAGAGCATTCTGTTTTCCATCAGTTGATGGTTTATGCTAAACTCCAGGAGTGTGATTTGTCGCGCCTTCTCGGCCTAAAGTTTTCCGCTGACTTGAAGTGGAAAGGTTGTATTGAATCAGTTGCTAGGAAAGTTGATTCTCTGTGTCGTGTTAGACAATATTTATCGCCAGAATACATCTTACATATTAATAACTCTAGCATTTCTCCTTGCTTTGAATATTGCAGCCACATCTGGTATGGTTCTTCCTGCTATATATTTTACAGATCCTTGATAAAATCCAAAGAAGAATCTGTAATGTCATTCGTCCTGACCTGGCATCACGGCTTCAGTCAGCTTCCTATCGTCCTCATGTAGCTTCCCTGTACCTTTTTCTATAAATACTTTCATCGCAATTGTTCTGATGAAGTCTCTTCTATGGTACCTAGACTCTATGAATTTAAAGTAAACGCATTACTAGATTGGCAATTCTTTTTTAGCCTGTCTATATTTGTTCTTTATTTATTTATGTAGTTTTCTGTATTCCGTTCCGTGTCTTGTCATTGTTTTCTGTCTCCTTTGCATCATGTCGAGAATATCATTTGTCATCTATTCTTTCTTTCTTCTTCGTCCATTTTTCTTTGGGATAATCTCGTTTGCTGATGTCACTAAAGCTTCTCTTAGTGTGTTCCACTTCGAGTTTCAATTTTTGTCCATCTTGTCTCTCATTTCTTCTTTTCACACTGTTCATATATGTTTCCTTCAGATACCAGTCGTTCAAGTGTCTGTTGTAATACAATTTGACTCTTGCGTTAGGCTTCTTCAGTTTCCATAGCTTCACTCTAAGTTTACATAACGTATCTTTTAAATTTCTGTATGAAATTGCTATTAAGCAAAAAAAAAAATCCTCAATTATAGCATGATTCATAAAGATACTGAAAATAAAAACTCCGCTTTTGTTAAGTTTATTTTTGTTATTCATCATGGTTTGTTTATTTTTTAGCGAATCTGTGCTGGTATATATATATATATATATATATATATATATATATATATATATATATATATATATATATATATATATAATAAAGTTAATGGTCAGAGTTTAATTAGACCAGGAAACAGTAGTATTAAAAAGTGCTCAATAATTATAGATTCAATTTATTTTAATATTTAATATTTTTGATTTTTTGGTAAGAATTTCAAGTGTATTTCTAGATGAAATTATGGCTATATTTATCATATATTACAAGAATTCGTGTATATATATATATATATATATATATATATATATGAAAAAATATAGTTTTAAGGTGTGCTATATTTATGGGATAAAGTGCTCAATATCAGAGATAGAGCGTATGTAAATATAAATATAAGTGAATATTGAAGTCAGCACTCAGAGCCTCTGAGTGTTGACTTTAATGTTCACTTATATATATATATATATATATATATATATATATATATATAAGGACTGATAAAATGACAGTCATTTATGCAAACGCGTGTTGTTTCTTGAAGAACTTCATCAAAGCAATTATAGAAATTTTATTTAAGTATCAGTATTTATATACGACAATGGCAATGAAAAAATAAATGTAAACGGTAAACTGCTAATTCATGGCTTTATTAGAAATCAGTAATCAATAATATAATAAATAAAAAATAAAAAAGCAAATTAATTAAAAATCAAAAATAATAGCATCAACGTTACTTTACTTTCGCTTAAACAACATGTCGAGAGAGAGAGAGAGAGAGAGAGAGAGAGAGAGAGAGAGAGAGAGGGAGAGAGATAGTGATTTTTTTTACAGCTTATCGTCGACCATTTGCAGGTTATTTAAAGCCAGAAAACACTTTTAGATTGTAATATTTTTTTAGGGGAAGATATTAATGGGTTAGTGATACAAACCTTAATAATTAACCCATGTCTTAGAAGAGGTGGATTTCCATATTTGCTCGTAATGAGAATTGGAACTCGGCTCTCCTATTAACAATTCCGAGCCATTATTCATGTTTACAGGTCCTGATATTCCCCAGTGGTCACCCATCTAGCTATTGACCAGGCTCAACGTTGCTTAACTCCAGTGATCGTGTCGGAAGCAATGTTTCAACGTAATGTGGTCGTAAGCCTAGAGAGAGAGAGAGAGGGGGGGAGAAAGGGAGAGAGAGAGTGGGGAGAGAAAGAGAGAGAGAGTACACAAGGAATAAAGCCACTTTCTTACGGTTGGCTGACTGTCCAACCATATGGATTGTAGTAATTCGGGCGAAAGGAAAACACGGTCAAAGAGCGGAAACCTTTCGAGTTTGCATTTATGCATCGTCTCCTTCATCAGCCATACGTTGTCAGTTTTCTCATAGCAGCATATACTTCAATAATAAATGCGAATACAAAATAAAGTAGAAAACCTATCCATAGCAGTATATGTACACAAGACAATAGCCTCATACAAAAGGCAATAAAATGTAATGAACGTATATACAAGACAATAAATATATAGACGAAGCAACGCAGTAACTGCATGGACAAATCATTTAAATAAACACATTCAAAGATAATACGTCGGCATATGGTCGGCTATATTGGTGGTAAGAATCTCGTTAGAAAGCATCTCGAGAGTTTTCGGCTTCACCTTATTCAGGACTTTGGATGGAAAAAAAGAGATAGATGGAACATGCTATTTTTTTTTTTTATTAAATACGTCTATAAGCTCCAAGTGACATTAAAAACCACAGCAGTTGTAGGCTTAAAAGAACCGTGGATTACGACTATGTGCTAAGTAACTTTTGTCGACTGATTTTCGAGAATATGCAATTCCCTGGAAACTATTTCCTGTATTCTTTGAGAGAAAATTGATGGCTTTAAAGGAAGAAAACGAAGTAAGCGTTGGCAGCTATGATAAAAGTTCAGTAAGTGACCCGACAGACAGTCTCCACTAAAATGCCTGTACGACGAGAGTGGTTAGCAACCCTGTAAGATGAAAAATAAGAGCTATCGGTGGCTGAAATAACTCTTGATGAGTCAATGGTTAGTTACCTAGAGTTGGGATCTCAATAAAAACACCGGGAAGAAGACAAAAGGAAACCACTCCACCATCTATCCCAAGAATAATCATGGTGATACACATAATGAGAAAGGAGGACTGGGAAAACTTAACACTCACAGGGCTTATTGAAGACAAGAGAGATAGTGGAAGACAGTGAGCTTGTATGAGTGGACAGGAGAACGAAGGAGGAGATCCTTAGTAAAGGGAGATGCACTGCTAAGTGCCACAAAGGGTAGGAAATTATGGAGAGTCGAGATTGCCTATGTTTTAAAGGGACACGGTACATAGAAGTAGAAGAGGAGGAAGAGGAGGAGGAGGAGGAAGATCAAGAAGAAGAAGAACAAGAGGAAGAAGTGGAAGAACAAGAGGAAGAGGAAGAAGTGGAAGAACAAGAGGAGGACGAGGAGGAAGAAGAAGAAGAGGAGGAGGAGAAAGAAGAAGAAGAAAAAGATGTAGAAGAGAAAGAAGAAGAGAGGACGAGGAAGAAGAAGTAGAGTAAGAAGAAGAAGAAGAGCAAGAAGTGGAAGAACAAGAGGAAGAGGAAGAAGAAGAAGAAGAGGAGGAGGAGAAAGAAGTAGAAGAAAAAGAGGAAGAAGAAGAGAGGACGAGGAAGAAGAAGTAGAGGATCAAAAAAAGAAGAGGAGGAGGAGGAAGAAGAAGAATGAGAAGAAGAAGAAGAAAAGGAGGAAGAAACAGAAGCGAAGAAAAAGAAGAAGAAGAAGAAGAAGAAGAGGAAGAGGAAGAGAAAGAAGAAGAAGAAGAGGAAAAGGACGAAGAAGTAAAGGAAGAACATCAAGAAGAAGAAGAAGAAGAGGAAGAAGAGGAAGAAGGAGAGAAAGATAAAGAAGAGGAGGATGAAAAAGAAGCATGATGAATGTGGTGACAGTAGAAGATAAAGGTGGCTATGTGATGCAGAATCGCTAAATGTTAAACTGGACCCATATTTTGTGTCTGTCTTTGTGGTAAACCCGATATTCAATTTACAGTCTATATATCTGTTAAAATAGATATTTACATTGTAAATAATCGGGCTTGTTCGAGTTTTTTTGTTGTGTGTGCATACCGACGCGAACAAGAAACGAAACAAATCGTGGGGTGATTTGTCCACCCGGTGAAAAATTGAAAGCGAAACACTGTGTATGTCTAACAGGCCGATTCCTTGTAATAATCATGACAAAAATGGAGAAATTAGTCCGACTGTAGATAATGTAAATAATGATAACTTCTCATGCTAGAAATTCTAACAAAAATAATTAAATTATCCATTGAAGAGATGAATATATTTTCGCCATTAATACGGACCAGTGTCTATCGACGTTTTAGAGAAAATGGAAACAAAAAGGAAACTTATACTTAATACCAGGAAGAGACAGTTGAAATTTCTAGGGCACATAATGAAGAAAGAGGGCTTGGAAAATCTGATACGCACAGGACAGATTGAAGGCATAGAGGAAAACAACGCATAACATACTTAAATGGATGGCGGAACAAGGTTAAGGAGAAATAATAAAAAGACAAAATTTGTTAAGAGTTACGAAGGACAGGAAATAGTGGAGAGCCATGATCGCCTACGTCCTGAACGGGCATGGCGCATAAAGAACAGAAGTTTCTGCAACTATGCCATGAAATGTAAGACTCCAATTTTAAAATGTCGCTTACGTTGTTTGGTGCAAGATGGACGCATGCAGACGTTTGACGTAAGTCAGCACTGGTACTGACAGAGCGAAGCACTGTTTGCTAAAATCAAGAAAATCCGAATCTATGGTAATTATGGACGTATTTAATAAGCAAGAACTTTATAGATTGGGCAGTAGTTAATATAATCGTTATGTAGTACTACGCCTTCGACCCCCAGTACTTTGTTAAGTATTAGATACTGTCTTTTGGCTGAATCGATGCGGCTGGATGCAGACAACGTGGCGTGATCGAAAATAACGACCATACTGTCAAAAAAAATCACGGACGAAGAAAAACAGTTGAAAGAACCAGTGGGACTGCTGCTACCAGATTTTGGAAATGAGGAAGCAGAGAGTGTCAAATATGGTTCCTCCTTCTTAGTGATTACTAGAATGGACTCACAGATGGCAAAACAGCTTCTATTTTATGGCGCTTTAACTCTTCCTTCCTGCTGCAACTCTCAGCCGAAACTCGTCCCAGTTCAAAATATTTTGGTCGAGAGTGAGCGGAGATAAGAGTGTCGAACTCCTAATGCTTTGAGTTGTCATGCACAATTCTTCCACTCCCATCTCGTTTAATGAGTATAATCGTATATCGCTACCTAAGCATTTTTTATTGTATTCCTTTAAGCAGAAGACATTAGTTTTAAGAAAAATCACGTAGAAAACAAAATTTTTCCTTAGTAGATTACGGTGAAAATGGGTTTATATTGTGAGACCCGCGTGAAAGAAACTGAGCTTGAATCTCATCTTCAGAAGAGTCAGGGATATTACACTGCAATGAGACATCAACAACCCAGCCTAAAAGTTCATATTCCTCTTTGATTTTTTTGAACAGAAGTAGAGATTTATCTCTTCTTTCCTGTTTAGGATTGGGTTTCCGGTTCCTTCAACTTTGTACTTCTGACGTCCCCGCTTGAATACTGAAATTTTATTTTGTAATTATTATTTTCCCCTCTCCTAATAGAAGTAGATAGGTTTTCCTATCGTCCGGTCCACACTCATCTCCGGTCTTTTGAACAGGAGTAGAAGTTCATCCATTGTTTCCTGTTTAGGATTGGGTTTCCGGTTCCTTCTAAAGTCTACTTCAACTCTATACTCCTAACGTCTGTGCCTGAATTTTATTGACTAATTAAATCTTGATCTCTTTAAGTTTTGAATTAGGTGTGTATCTTTCTGATATGTCCCGGAAAGGTATATATTTGAACGAAGTAGCTAAGTGGTTTTGGCTACTATAACCAAGTAGAATACGGTAGCAGTAATCGATTGGTACGCGTCGTAGTCGCAGGTAAGAAGTGTAGATCAATGGCGTAGTCCAATGGGCGTCGTTATAGACTTAGCTCTCGGACTAAGGCTCTTCTGACTCTCGTACCTACACGTCCGTCGGTATTTATGACGGACACCAGGCAATCACATTCCAGTGAGGAGGAACTCAGGTGTATGCATATTCCATTATATCACTTTCCTGCTATTTTGCCCTTTGTGGCGCTAATACAACTCCACATAGTAACCCTCTACCTTGAGTGGCTATTGAGCCCTGTACTGGGTGAACATTAGTAAAAAAAAAAGAAGAGTTCTTAAAATTTTCTAGGTAAACTATTTTCACTATTATATATATATTTTTGACAACTGTTAAACTCATGGTTCTTTTGGCTCTGATAAAAGAAAAAATTATAAATTCAATGTATATTTATTGGTCGACTAGAAGATTGCAAAATATTTCTTATTGCTGGCAAGTGTTCGGGTCATTTGAGAGATAGACTGTCTTGTAAGAATACTGTATTAATCACTTATCACCAAACTGTACATACCGTAGTCAACTCCAAAACCAAAATCACGTTGCTGACAACAGCACCAGCAACGAGGGTAATCAAGCAGAACCATTCACCTAAATTTCATAAAACCTCTTGACTTCGATCTCTAAGTTCTGAAAAAAAAAAACAAAAAAACAAACAAACTGGGATTTCACCCAAGAAACAGGAAAAAAAACTGCCAAAAAATGTTAACTTTTAAACATCGCCCTTCGAATTTACAGTTAGTCATTTCCAACTGAAGCAGGCTAATGTTTGACTTGTAAACAAACCCCAATTCGGTAGATCTCTCATCGAAAAATGTTATCGCCGCAATATTTAACCGATTTAGATTTAGATAGATTACTTTACCGGTACAACAACCCCACGGGCCATTTCGCATCGAATCGAGTAGTTTTAAGACTTGTTTTTAGAAACAGGAATAAAGAGCGCAAAAAATGTCCCCCCAGCAGTGCCAGGGGAGTTAAAAAGCCTGATAAGGTTAACACCAGAAAGAACACTTTTAACACCGGCTTCTAACTAAAGGCTTTTAGTTTTTTAATCAGAGGATATCATTATAATCACACCTTATCCGTTCGACAGTAATCTGCGATCGAATTCCGCAAAAGTTAGCGGTCAGACCACTGTCCATCAAACAAAGTAACCCGTAAATACATTTACATGGGGTCATTGTAAACACTAGACTGACCGCTGCATTGAGCAGATCTTTTGATGGTTTTTTTCAGTTAGGTATTAACTAACTTTATCCTTTCGACAGAAATCTACGTTCAAATCTCATAAAAGTTAGCGTTCAGTCTATTTACATAGAGTTATTACTAGACTAACAGCTGCTTGAGTGGTTCTTTTCCCTGAATCAAATTTGTCTTTCTCACATTTGATAGTTATTTTTCTTTTTATGTATATCGGTGGCATTTCAACGGAGTTAAAATTTCGAAACCCTCTGGCCTGTAGTCCAATGCATCACCGTTGAGTTCGATCATTAAGCAACCCTTTTATATTTTTCGATGATCAGTTATGGGCAATCTGTTTGAAAAAAAAAATGTCAGTGTCCGGAGCAGAATATGTATTGATTAGTTGGTTGAAGAGCGATGCATTTTTACCTGACCAATAGCGGCATGTCTGTGTCCATGGCGACATCGCATTGCTCATAGAGAGAGAGAGAGAGAGAGAGAGAGAGAGAGAGAGAGAGAGAGAGAGAAAGAAAAGACATATATATATATATATATATATATAGAGAGAGAGAGAGAGAGAGAGAATTGTAGTGTTGCCGTGGTGACAACAACGCACACAAGTAGGAGTAAAAAAAAGGGACAGAGAAGAAGAGAAGAGAAAAACTGGGGAACGACTGACAAGAGAGGAAGAAGAGTAAGTTAAAAACACGCAGACGAACACACGCACAGAGCTGGGTAATGAAGATAAGGCGAGACAAAAAAAGAGAGTGATACCGAAAGAGAGATATAAAAGAAAGAAGCGAGTAGGATAGATTAGGGAAAGAGAATGGTGAAGAGGGAGAAATAATGAAAGAGAATGAATGAGAGTGAATAAGAAGCGAGAAGAGGAAAGAGAGAATGGATGGAAGCAAAGTGGAGAAAGAAAGAGAAAATGAAGAAGAGAGAAAGAAGACGACTGAGAGCAAATAAGAAATTAGAAGCAAACGGGGGAGAGAGGGAGAGAAGATGAAAGGGAACAGAAAGAGAATGACTGAGAGTGAATAAGCATTGAGAAGCAAATGGGAAAGAGAGAGAGAGAGAGAGAGAGAGAGAGAGAAGGAAAGAGAGGATGAAAGGAAAGAGAAAGAGGGAAAGCAGATAAAGAGATGCTAAAGAGAGACAGGAAGAGTGAAAGAGAATGACTGTGAATGAATAAGAAATGGGGACTAAAACACGAGATCGAGGGAGAGAGAGAGGGGGGGAAGAGAGATAGGTAGACATATAAAAAGAGAGAGAGAGAGAATGAAAGGGAAAAGAGACATATGAACAGATTGAGATAGATATGGACAGACATAGATAAATATGGACATAGATAGATAGATAGATAGATATGGACAGACTGAGATCGATAGTTACATATGAAGAGATTGAAATAGATAGATAGATAGATAGATAGATAGATAGATAGATAGATAGATAGATAGATAGATAGATATGGACAGACCGAGATAGATAGTTAAATGATATGGACATAATTAGATAGATAGCTAGATACCTAGATAGATAGATAGTTAGACAAATAGATATAAACGGACTGGAATAGATAGATAGATAGATAGATAGATAGATAGATAGATATGGACAGACTGAGATAGATAGATATAATGATATGGATACACTGCGATAGATGAATAGATATATATAGTCAAATTGAGATAGATAAAATAAATAAATAAATAGATATAAACACTTTTTAGGTAGTTTAAAAAGAAAGGACATCTCTTAAATAACCAACAAATGGATACATACATTTTTACGTAAAGGACAAAATTTACATAAATTTACATAATAAAATTATGTATCCGTTTGTTCTTAAATTAAGATAAATAATTTTCAAATATTGGTGTATGGGCTTCCGAAAAAAAAAATAAAACATACAAAAAGTTTTTAAAAATTTTTTCCCAAAATTTAAAAAGATATGCAGATATCAATTATGTTGGCACATTTTCAAATTTGATATTTGTGAATAACAGCTATGTGACTTAACGCAGGCTTTACGATTGCATTCAAGTCTGAAACAGATTGTCCCTAGTCGGTGGTGACTTTAGTATTCACTTTTCAAAATCTAACCGTTCATCGTCGGGCTGAGAACTTTTCAGCAGTATATAGTCTCATAAAGGTTTCAGTGTTTAATGGTTCCGGTCATCTTTTTGATGGAGTGACAATCATAGCAGCGCACCGTCTGTCTGAGATTTAGACGGTGACGCATGTTACGATAAGCTTCTTCGTGATGAAAGAACTTAGTGCAAACAAGTACCATACAACGGTAATACACGTTTGCTTAAGTAGAGAGGTTTTAAAAGGAGCCGGATAGTGAGCTTTTTGTTAAGCTGGGTGGTCTTTTCGGAGAATTATTGCACATGTTGGGCATAAAACATCGTTTGGTCATCGAAGTTGGCAACAGCACTCAAATGGATATATCTGCATCCTTAGACCAGGTTCTGGACGGCTAAGTAGGATATACGTTCGCTGAGATTAATTTTAAGGGCAGCAGCGGCATTCATGTTGCCTGTCCCACTCGTTCTGGGGTGTTCTTGGTCACCGCGTCAATAAATACAATGTTGTGTCTTCTTTCACGGCCGGGATCGCTTGTCGTTTCGATTCGGAGATAAAAGAGAACTTCTACACAGGGAATTTTAACTTAGCTAGTTTATTAACGTCGACGTATACATCTTCTTACTATTCAGTGGGGTTGCTCTCCCGTTCCTTTGGGAAGTCACTTCCAAACACGAACGGAAAACACATGACGGTTTTGACTCGACTCCCCGAAGCCTTTCTCTATCAGCTCAGCCAAACAAAATCGAATTCCTTTGTTTTGTCCTGTATCTGACCTCAAAGGTCAAACTGAAGAAGTCAGAGCAGAATACACTTCTTTAAAAAAATAATAGTTTGCTAAACTATTATTTAACGTCCACAGCGCAAACGTGGGCACAGGAGACTCAACACGGACCGTTGCAATCCATTTCTTTAGAGCAGGACTACAACCACTTACACCACAGCACGTCTCCAATGATCTCGTGCGAGTATCAGTTAAGAGATCGAATGACACTATAGTTCATTAATAAACGCACATTCTTCCTTCCTGTATGTTATGTTCATTGTTGTATGCAGCGATGACCCGGAGAATGACAACTTCCAGAATGCATTCATTCATGACACACAGGCGCAAATCCTGGTATTTTAATAATATAGTGTATCAAATTACAACTCTAGTTCACCTTTGATGCTTGTGGTGTGGGTGGGGGTTTAACAACTTCATGTACATCAAGAACATTGTTCATCCCGCTATACTGCTATTCCTGCAACAGAAAGATGATATATGTTTCAGCAGTATAATGCCCGCCCACATGTTGCCTGAGCTACTCAACATGGTCTGTAAGATGTTCAACAACTTTCCTGCTTGGCACGAACGCCAAAAATTTCTTTCTATTGAACAGATATTTTTTTCTGATAAAACTATTATAACTGTTCATTCACCCAAACTCTTTCCTATAAATTACAATTTTGTCAAGCAATTGGCCACATTGTTTCTGAATCAGGATGGAATTGGTTTCAAGAGTTTTCTCAGTCCATTGAATGAGAAATTCTTTAGAAAAAAGAATTGATGACTTGCTCTTGAGGTGGATAAAACGTATACTTTGGCTGAATTTTTATCCCCAAATTATTTTTCCCATTAATCATGTTTAAACAAATCAGCAATCTAATGTTCAACAACCTGATATAAGTATCTTAATTACTCTTCATCATTATTTCAACATTATTTTAGTATTTATTCATAAAACTAAATAATTATGAGAGGTTCGTGTGAAATATAAAACATGATTTATCGTGGGAAAATGATTTCCTCTTTGGACACATCGTTTTATAGAGAATTAAGAAACATAAAACAAACGTATATATATACGCCGGTAAGTGCTGTTTATTATTGTTATTCTACACAATATATATATATATATATATATATATATATATATATATATATATATATGATAAAATTATAGTTTTAAGCATGCTATATTTATGCCGGTCAATATCAGAGCGTATATAAATATAAAAGTGGACATTGAGATCAACACCCATCGACCACAGTCTGTTTCATGTTTAAACGTAATCTTCAGGCCTAAATACACAGAATATATATATATATATATATATATATATATATATATATATATATATATATATATATATTTTTCTGGCATTTAGGCAAGAATTGTTTTTAAAGGTAAATACAATTAAAAACGGCAAACCTTTTGTGTCCATTACCACATTTCTTGTATTTTTCTTCCGAAATGAACTTTGGACAATTTTTGACGGAATTCCTTCCTTGCCCGAGAAGTATTTTTCGCAATTTGGAAAAGTCGATCAGTAAAATTTATCGGCACAAAATGACCGTTCTTTTTAATTAATTAATTGTATATATATATATATATATATATATATATATATATTTCCAGGAACCAATAAAACTACCAAAATGACCAAGGTAAGTCAGAGCAGCATGAACCCATCCAACTCTTATCTCAAATAACAACTTAAAAGAGACTGTTTGACCAACACAAAGACTGACCAAAATTCATGTTAAAAAAAAACAAAAAACAAAACAAAACAAAACAAATGAAAACTACAGACAAAAGTTCATTTTCTCCAACAAGACATTCATTTCTGTAGTTCACTGCTACCAGCAAGCAGAAAATTATTTTTCTCCTTGGCCGAAACTAGTCGAGGAATCTAAATGAAATAATAATAAAAACGAAAGAATATTAATATACAACCCAGTGTGTCTGAAGGTTTTAATTTTCTATCTATCTATCTATCTATCTATCTATCTATCTATCTATCTATCTATCTATTACATCTAACTCACTCATGTCTTCTCTATCTCCCCTCATTTCCTCACTTCGTTAATTTACATATGCATAATACGGCCTGTCAAAAATGTGTAAATTTCTTTTCATTTTTCGTTTCAACCTTTGGAAGTAAAGTCTGATGATCCGCAGTCCTTTAAAAGGGCTGTGGTGAAATAATTTATTACATGGAACCTTAAAGTGGTCTGTTTTTATTTAATATATATATATATATATATATATATATATATATATATATATATTCAGCCTGGTTGGAACGTATCCATCTATTTGGAATTCTTCATAATTTGATTCTTCTGGATTACAAAGAAGCAAAGGGATTACTGAGTGTTATGTGAATATGAGAAAAAAAAAAAAAAAACACCCAAAAAACAACAACAAAAAAAACAAAACAAAAAAAAACAATAAAGATAGAGAAAAATAAAACCAGGACTTAAGAAGACAGAAGATAATGATTGACATTTAAATTTTTGAAGCTCAAAGTTGATTGGAAAGCTGGAAGAGTTCCACAAGCGAGAAATGGGGGGAATGAAAAATGTTAGCATAGAAATTACGATTACATTTAGTCAATTCAACTGTAAAATGATGAAACCTGGCAGCCAATCTAGTACTGCGCTCAAATTCATAGCCTAGTTACCATAGAGGAGAGTTCATCTGAACAATTACGATGAATATATTTATAGAAAAGACCCAGGGAAGCTACATTACGTCGGTGGAAAAAGTGACAGAAACCGAGATGCCAGGTCAGGACCAATAACATTGCAGATACTTCTTTGGATTTTATTAAGGATCTGTAAATCCGAGTTCGAATTCCACTCGAATCCATTACATTCACTTAGGTACATGGGAAATGTATGAATCCTCTTCTTCTCCCCACCTTCAGCTATGGGTTAATAGCAGGACAGACCGGGTTCTATAGCCTTGGATGGCAACTGGTCTACCGCAGAAAGAAACGGCAACCTACCACGGGAAAAAAAATCTGTCTGGTCAGTCATGTATCGAAAGATACATGATCGCCTAAGCGTGTATCACGCAAGGTACATAAATGAATGGATAGCTGCTTGAATTGAGGAAACTTGGGAAAGGTATGACTCCTCTTCTTTTTCTCCCCGCTATGGGTAAATAGCAGGACAGAACGGCTTCTATAGCCTTGTATGGCAACTGGTTTACCGCAGAAAGAAATGGCAACCTACTGCGAGAAAAAAAATCTGCCTCGTCAGTCATGTATCGAAAGAGACATGATCGCCTAAGCGTGTATCACGCATGGCACATAACTGACTGAAATATACAGCAGGAGCACTAGAGCATATATGACAACAATATTCTTAGTGTAGGCAAATTGTAAATAAGTAAGATATATTCAAGCATGAAAAAATGTCTAGCATGACACAAACAACCAATTATCCTATCAGTAGACCTAGCAATTGATTAGATATAATCGTTCCACTTCATGCCAGCAGAGAACTTTAGCCGGAGAAGGCACGACGAGTCACTCTTCTGGAGGTTAGCATTAGCCATGCCAATGGAACGTAGAAAGGGTTCTGTCAGACGATTGAGCAGTTTCGTTTTCTAGGCGTTAAAATGAAAAAAAGTCACTTCTTGCCCCAGAGCACGCTTCTCAACGGCGGCAAACCTTCGTTTCTCCTCTCCTCTCTCCAGCTCTCGGTGTAAGCCGTGTCTCCAGCGTAAGCGGTCGTTGGCAACGCCTTCCCACCTCTCGATGTCTATGCCCATCGCTCTCATGTTACTTTTGCAGACGTCCTTGAAGCAAAGATGAGGTCGACCTCTTGCCGGTGGTCAGTTCCCCATACAGAAGTACCTACGGAATCCCCCCCCCAATCAGCAGATTGTAGCTTCCCGTGTTTTGCCGTCGCGGTGGGGGGCGACGCTGGGCTCTTCCCTCCACAGCGCAGTCATGGGCAGGGTTTTATGAGAGATCGGAGGTTGTCCATGCAGCACGTCTCCCATCTCTACGCCACCGGTGTTGTCCAAGAGGAACTAAGCAAGCACCTAGATTGAAATATAAGCAACCATTATTTGCTTATCCCCGAAACAAACCTATTCTTGTAGACGCAAATATTACAAATAATTATCCCCATACAATTAAACGCTTATAGACTCAAATATAATTAAAATAAAAAGAAAATGCTGGCTTTGGAATTAGCTCAAGATTTGTTAAATCCTAAAATATCCTATCTCTACCAACACAACAGTAGTTATTATCAGGCACGCTTGTGTTATCAGTGTCAGAGGAAATGTTTTTATTAGCTCCATCCTCGCATCTGAAGGAACGTGACATTTCAGTCCTCAAGTAGGCATCTACGCAGAGGACACTACCATTTACTCCTATCTCAGGTATTTACCCATTCCCCCCACGAGAATGAGATGTGACACAAGGTCGGATTAATGTCGGGGACCCGAGCGCGTACACCCGGGCCAGGACAAAAATTCCCCTCAGCTCCCGTAACCGTCGGTTGCGCCGGCCTCGGTGTGAGCAATGGGAGGGCAATGAGAAGGCGAGGCCTCGGGCAGCTGTTCCCCAGGGCTGGGCACCTCTCAGTATTATTTTCTTCAGTTGCCCCTCTGTCCTTTGACAGAGAAGCCCCTGAGCGCACTCTGTCCAAGGACAGAGACGCAACTGAGAGATGATAAATAAACCGCGTGCATCCCTCCAAGGAGGGGGAGCACGTCGCTCAACATTTACTCCTATCTCAGTAGTAAATCCGGCGTTGCTGACAAAGTTAATCTGGCCGTTGGTCTTGAAAACGACCTCTCTAATCTGTGGTTGACTGGGACAGGAAATGGCTTGTGAATTTTAATGTATCCAAGACGAAACTGCTGTCATTTACTGACTATAGAGAAAGTTCCCTGCCTCCTATCAGCCTGGTTGATGTTTAACTCCACGAGAGCGCCTCGCTGCGTCTTCTTGGTCTCACGTTTTCCACTGACCTGAGTTTGAACAACTACATTGAATCAATAGCTGCATCCACTGCAAGGAAAGTTAGTTCTCTGTGTCGCGCCAGAAGGTTTTTCTCGCCTGAGTCCATCCTTCATATCTACAAATCTACCATTCGTCCTTGCATGGAATACTGTTGCCATATATGGTTTGGCATCCCCGCTGTTCATCTCGAGGTTTTCGACAAAATCCAAAACGTATATGCTCGGTCCTGACTTGGGGTATCGACTTCGGTCACTTTCTGACCTACGTAAATATTTTCATAGCATCTGCTCTGACGAGCTATTTCCACTGGTGACCTGACTGCATGAATTTAAGCGTGCTACTAGGTTGGCATCTCGGTCCCACCCTTTTACTGTCGAAAGAGTTAAATGCAACCGCCTCTTCTACTCCAACAGCTTCTTCTCTCGCACTTCCCGACAGTGGAACGCCCTTCCTCTTACTTGCTTCACTAATTACGATAATATCAAAAATTTAAATGTAATGTCAGTCGACATCATCTGATGGCTTGATCCCGTTTTTCATTTTATCCTTTCCTCAACCCCCAGTCTTTTCCCATAGCTACACTCTCTGTAGACACTTGTATACTACTGGCACTCCCGCCTTTCTTGGGGTGAAAAGCTTAAAGAAAGAAAAAAGAAAGTGTAACGTATACAAGTGACGTAACGTATAGAAATTTTCTTTTCAATGAATGTGTTATCGGGGTGGGGGGAGCAAAACATGACAGCACCATTCGTTGTGGGCGAAAGATTTTGTGTTTCTTTCTTTTGCATGGCGAGTTTTTGATATATTTTTTTTCTTTTTAAAACATGCTTTATGCTTTTGAAAACATGCTTTATCTTTTCATGTGCAGGTAGTGTGATGGTGAACGACTCGGAACGAGAAATCTGCAAGCCGAGTTCGGACACCCGTCGAGATCATTGCATTCACTTTCGCACAAATAACATTGAGCAAGTCATGAATACATCACTTCTCCCCCCCCAACTAGCTGTGGTTTAAATAGCAGGTGCTACTGTGTCCTCTAACCATGGTTAGCAACCAGCCTAGGAGAAGGTCAAATTAAATTCATCCCTTATGTAGTCCTGACAATGCACCTTTTTTTTACAGTAAAATTCACCCTGTACAAGTCCCGGGGGTCATTAATGGTAGGGGGTTACATTAGGGGTCAGTTTGTATGGATAGGTGAGGAAGGTAACGGTTAACTCTAGATTGAACAGATTATAGTAGTAATCGGGGAAGCATCATCTTGGGAGTCGGTTCCACAGAGTAGTGGTTCGCCGGAAGAAGCTGTTCGAGCGGGACTTACTTCTCACTGATGGAACATGGAGGGGATGTGGGTGGTTTGCTAATATGTAAATGGCATGGCGAGTCCTTATCCAGAAGGTTAGGCCTGACGGAACCAAAGAATGTAGTTCGTTCGAGCACTTTCCGTGAAAGCAACGATAGAGCATCGAGAGTCCCGCCACATCCACCCTCTCCACAGAGAGGTTGGAGGTTGGAAAAATAATTCGTCACCCACAAGTACCCGTAGATGCTTTTGAACTCTATCAAGACTGAAAAGTGAGGTCTGGGCAGCTCCCGTCCAAATATGACAGCAGCAGTCCATTTTAGATCTGATCTGGCCCTTGTAAGGGCAAAGGACAGCATGAAGAGTCAGGTACTTACTGAAGCGGTACAGGGAGTCGACTGTTTTAACTGCATCTTTAGCGATTGCTCGTATGTATGAATTGTATTTGAGGTCATGTGTGAGTTTATACTACAGGGGGATTGAAAAGTAACACTCCATTTTAAAATACTTTTATTTATTGACTATAATTTTTGCAAGAAATGGATATGAAAGGCAAGTGTTTAGCACGAGGTTTTATTTAAAATTCGATATGCGCACCACATTTCAGTGTCAGCTTTTCGAGTCGCCCAGAAATCGCGTCAACTGATTTCAGCGGGAACTCTTGTGGTATGGAAAACATAACTTCTTCTATTCGTCATTCAAATTCTTCCAAAATCTTGGTTTGCTATAGTCGACTTGCTCCTTTAACCAACCCCAAAGAAAGAGTCACAGGGTGTTAAGTCAGGACTCCTGGCAGGCCACTCATACATAAAATAAAGAGTTACTTTTCAATCACCTTGTATTCAGTCATGGAAAGGATCATGGATTCCTTAATTATCTGCAGGGCGGAGTTGTGGACGACTTGTACTTATTTTCCAAGCGTAGCTTAGATGTGGCACAAGGCTGAAAGTATGGGGTACCTAGTGAGGATCGAACTCACTTTTCAGTTGTAACTGATCTAGCGAGATAAAGCTTGCTAACCATTACACCACGCCGGTTAGAATTTCTTTCACCGGCATCAATGAGAACTGAATTCATTATACACGATTTTGCCAACCATTTCTAACCTGAGCTGAAGTCAAATAGAAGTTCATGAAGATTAATCTCCCAGGTAACCCACCCTCATTGTATAAAATTGGTAGGGTCGCTTAGTCGACATCGATACCTGTGTCAGTATACTGACGAAATTAGGTGGTTACCTACACATTGTTTAATTTCATCAGCATACTGACGGGACATCAATGACTACTACTGACCCTACCAGTTTTAATTTCCATTGTTTCACAAGCAAAAAAGGTGCTTTTTAGTTATCCCTCTGGAGGGATACAATAATAAAAATATGATTAACTTTATGCAAACATACAACAGGATATCTAATAAGGTGAGATGGTTTGCAAATTGGTTTCCCAAGAATTTGACCTCCAGTGTCATGAGTTCAATATGTAGGGATGACTTATTATTGAGGGTCTTGTACCAGCTTCTTATATAATTTCAGGTTATTGTATATTATCTATTCTGATGACAGAAGTATTTACTTCTGTCTTAACGGTAAGTCTGATCGGTTCGATAAAGTCAAATTGGCAGCTGAGATAAAAAATGTCCGACAATCTGTTGTGTGGTTGGTTTTGTTTAGCGGCATATTAATCTCTACGGATTATTTAACGTCGAAATTTAAATATTTGAACATAATTTTATGGCTTCAACTAAATATATTTTGAACTACAGATAAAATGTATTGTTAGTAATTCTACTATAAAAATATTGCTGATTATTTTGTTATAGAAAATGTATTTTTATACTTTAATAGTG
>CAHIKZ030000810.1:47500-75000 GCA_903632075.3 Acanthosepion pharaonis | reverse complement strand
TAGTTTTTTTTTTTTTTTTTTACGAATTGGTCAAACCCAAACTCAAACAAAAACATTGTTTTCAATCGTTATGAGTCTATCGATTGAATAGAATTTTATTATAAACAATTGTCTTGTAAATGGAATTTATAAAGCATTCTGAATAAATAAAGAAAAAAAGTGTGCAAGACAATAAGAAACACTACTGCAAAAACAATTGTGTTTTTCCAATTTTTGGCACTGTCAGAACCACCGCAAGGTAATTTTACGTAGTCCTGTGAAGTTTTGTTGAAATCGGTTGAAAAATGTAGGGAATCCCATCCAATATATATACGCACACACACACACACACACACACAACCTGTGTTTTATAATAGGTATGATTATATATATTATGTTATATTATATTTTATATATATTATATTATATATTGAATTATTATATTATTATTGAATTCTTATTATTATTGAATATATTATTATATTATTATTATTACTATTATTATTATTATTATCTTATTATTATATTATTCTGTTATATGATTATGTTATCTTCTTATGTCATGAAAAAATTTAACATTCGCATATTATGTTTATTTTTCAACTAGCAGCATGACCCGGCGTTGCCCGTGCTTGATTCAAAAATCGTACGACTCATACAGCAATCGCTATCACTTGACTTGAAATATTTTTGCCCTTCCTTGCCTTTAAAGAAGTACCCTTTGCCGTGCTGATGTTGCTACATGCCTTACTTCTTGCCTATCTCACACTGCGAATTTTTTCTAAGCTCTATACTAAACATTAAATCTGTTACGAAAATTCGTAGAGTGGTTTCCCGTTCCTATCTCCACGGTTTGAATTACAGTGTAGTTTTTCTATTAGACTGGCTGCAGGACAAGGCTAGTGTTATATAGCGTACTTATTAACACTAATGCCTATGCCCCAATCCCCATAAATACGTTGGACACTATTATAAGTGGGGGTAATATGCTGTCTAAATAGGAACACCTCGGCGTGGTGTAATGGTTAGAAAGCTTGTCTCATTTAAAACAGTTACAACCGGATAGTGAATTCGATCTTCCATGGGTGCCCCACACTTTCGGCCTTGTGCCACATCTATGCTACGCTTAGAAAATCAGTATGCTGTCTAAGTAGTCTACCACTAGCAGTGGTTTACCTACTTCACGCTGCTGTCTAGTATTGTATTTTGTTGATGTTATAAAGATTAACATTTAATTTCCAACCTCCGTTTTGGTCATTCCTCATTCAGTATTCCTTTCGAGGTTACAACAGCTAGAATCCGCGTAATTTGGCCTGAACTTATATTGGTTTGATTGTTTTGGAATTTAACCAATGAAAATCGGTTTTACAGTTTCCGCCTACCCTTGCAATATCGTTGAATTTGGCTTGATTACTATTTACTGTATTGGTAGTTCTTGAGTTGGTTAATTTGACGAAATATCAACCTTATTCGGTTATCTAATGTCGAATGTAAGTTTTTTAGGACAAAATTAATAGTAATAATTCCTTTTAGGGATGATCTTACTGCTTTTTAGCTAATTCATACGAAATTGAACGAAACATACGCGGTTCATTTTCACACAGATACCCGTGAGAATGGCATGAATATTTGGCGCCATGAGCCAAGCTAAGCTAAAATCTTAAAACATTAATAATTTGAGACGTTATGGCGCCTTGAGTCAAGCTATATTAAAATGTATGATGTTACTTACGCGGAAATAACCTTAAGAAAAGTATGACGCCATCTCTTCTCCAAGCCACCCTTACCAAACTATAAGTTTATAAGTTTAACTTGTTTCGTTTTTACCAAAGCTTCACCAGTGAATGAAATATGGAGGTAAAGAAGAAAATAGCTTACATACATATATATATATATATATATATATATATATATATATATAGTCTTTATTGTCATCTACAGACAGACTGTTTCGCTGTGTCACAGCTCATCAGTGTGGCTAGACGTCTGGTTGCTTTTGTTTTTGGTAAAATTCAGGTAGCATCCGAGACGAAAAAATATAAAGCAAATCAAAATATGTTTTTTGTTTTTAAATGTGTTATTGATAATGGATACAAACTTGTGGAGCGTGCAGTCGCAACGCTAAGGTTGAATTTTTGAAAATTTAAGCAAATTTAACTTTATTAATCTACTTTTTGTATGAATGATTCATTGTAATATAAATTAAACTGCACCACATATTTGTTTTAAAAGAACTGATCCGACGTGCAAATTTTCAGGATAACAACTGAGACATTATTCTACTTATTGAACTATTTAGTTCTTGCCACGTTGCCTGATAAACTCCTACAAGAAAAAAATTCTTAAATTGCGATATTAGTAAAAAAACACACTCATTTAAATTTAAAAAAAAAAATGAAACTGTTTATTCTGTCAGTTCTACTGAAAAGGAATGTGAAAAATCGATCAGCTAAAGCCTTGGACGCCTTGAATAAAATGGATGCAATCTGGATATCGTATCTACGATAAAACCTCAAACGGAGATTCTTTCGAGCCACTGTAGAAGCGGAATTAATGTATGGTGCTACTGCTTGGACATGAACTAAAACCCTAGAGTCTAAGCTTGATGGTACCTACACTCAGATGCTTAGAACTATAATTAAAATCTCTTGGAAACAACACCTAACTAAATCACAGTTCTATGGACACATTCCTGAAATTTCTACAGTCTTACATGAACGAGAAATGCGCTTTGCAGAACACTGTTGGTGGGCAAAACAAGAACTTGTGAGTGATCTATTGCTCTGGACACCTAGTCATGGTACAAGACGTGCTGGTTGCCCAGCAACCATCTACATTGACCAGCTATATTATGACAGAGAATGCAGCCCTAATGACCTTCTGAGCTCGATGCAGGACCTTAATGGTTAGCGTGATACACTCATGAATGTCTGCGCTAAGCTCGACCGAATATATATATATATATATATATATATATATATATTTATATATATATATATATATATATATATATATATATATATATATATATATATATATATATATATATCCTTTTTCGTTATATATTTGCTTATGCTTCACCTCCTTAGAGTGGCATTTTAATACTCATGCTCTCTCCCCTTTGTTTATTGATTATTAGTTTGTTTTTTGTGTTACACATTTTTAACAGGTCGGTATTTTTTAGGAATAATACAATTGTGTATCCTTCACAGGCTGTTTATATATATATATATATATATATATATATATATATATATATATATATATATATATAGTCTTTATTGTCATCCACAGGCTGTTTATATATATATATATATATATATATATATATATATAGTCTTTATTGTTATCCACAGACAGACTGTTTCGCCGTGTCACAGCTCATCAGCGTGGCTAGACGTCCAGTTGCTTATAGCTAGGTTCGAAACCCGGCTGAATTGTCGTCAGTCGGAGATTCTACCCATAAGCCGTTGGCGCGCGGCAGGGATGAAGGTGAATTTCAGCATATTTACTTTTAAATAAACACACAGTGACTGAGAGAACTCCGTTCGTTTTACCGAAGAGTCTTGCATTATTAGCAGACCTCCACCCCAGAGAGCTCAACCGAGTTAAATTTTTCAGGAGCATATATTGTCATCCACTGACAGACTATTATATATATATATATATATATATATATATATATATATTTATGATATTTGACAATTGGAAAACGTTCATAAAATTGAACTTGTTCCGAAATATATCCGATTATGCATTTCGCCATTTAAGGCTTCGTCCGCGAGCGAAAAAAAAAAAAAAAGATGTGTGTATGTTTAAATAATCTAATTTTTTAAAATATTTTTTTCCCAAGCTGGAATTTCTCGTGACTAAAAAAGAAAGAAGATGAGTAACTTTTAAAAAAGTTAATTTTACTTTTTTTCTTTTTCGGATCGGATGATGCCCTAAATGGCGACACGTATAATCGGATATATTTCTTACCAAGTATACTTTCATGAACGTTTTCATATTGTCAAAAATTAAAAACTTTGTTGGGATCTAATACCCTAATTTTAACACACACACACACACACACACACACACACACACACACATATATATATATATATTTAATACGCTGTTTAATAAAATTTGAAGAATAAAAAGCCAACAAAATGATAACAGAATAAGATTGATGATATTATACACTAGCCTTTTGACGAAATTGAAGTACGAAGAGAAAGATTTTAAAGTCGGAATTTTCAGATACGTCTCTGTCCTTTTTCAACGAGACGAAGAATAAACAAAGAAATGTAACTCACTCTTCCGAGGAATGTTGCTGTTGGTTAAAGGGTTCCTTGTGGAAATTCTATCTATCTATCTATCTATCTATCTATCTATCTATCTATCTATCTATCTATCTATAATAGCCCTATTCTATCAGTAATGCTTTCGTTAATTCCTGATCACTGACAGTCCCTTGATTGATATGTTTAATATTGATATGTTTATTATAGATATGTTTGTATAATCAATACAATACGTTTTGTGCGCAAGTTTTGTTTTTCATTACTATATACCTACTTTTACACTCCCTGTATATATAATAGCCCTATTCTCTCGGTAATGCTGGTCTTAATTCCGAACTCCTGACAACGTCCTCCTTTCCGCATTTTTAAACTGAGTCACAAAACCACCTCGAACAATATTTAGATAAGATATAAACTGAAAAGGAATGTGAAAATTCGACCAGCTAAAGCCTTGGATGCCTTGAATAAAAGGAGATTCTACCCATAAGCCGTTTCTTGGTTACATAATAAAATTCCATTTTTAAAACTTTAATATTCTTCGGGTGATTTTCATTTATTCCATGTTTTGTGAACGACCCTCGTCTGCAAACAAAGTCAACGTTTACCGAGAACGGCTGTCAGAATGAAAATTGAAGAAGATCTGAGACTAATGAATCTCCCAACCTGTCCTTAAATCGGATGCTCTGTTCAGACAAGTTACTCCATATGTAGTCCAGATTAACATAAAACTTTATTGCATAGCGAGCTTCCAAAAAGTCTTCACGTCCTGACAGTATTTTGCAAATTTCTCCGCTGTGACAAGTAGTGCTAGGTAGGATGTGTTCAAAGAATTTTTACAACCGACTATTCAGTCTGGAATAACAAAAGTTGAGAAGTCAACATATTAGATGTATAGTAAATATATACTAAAACTGCAATAATTTAGGAAAATTATAATTGTCTCGCCAAAAGTTGTCTCAAAATTTCTTGAATGCACTTCCTATAATTTCTGTCGTTCTTATAAAAATATAAACAAAAGAGTATACGTTTGACGGATTTAATAAAAGATAAATCCTACATTAGAGGTTATATAAACAGCCATTAAGATTTTACGCGCCAATAATATTATGTTGTCACACATGAAATGACGCACTTTATAGGAAATGAATAAAACGCTTCTGAAATGTTAAATAATTAATTTATTTAGCTGAAATAGGCATCATGTTAATGAATGACTGTTCTCCAACTTGCCTCTAAATTCTTGATCTCATCTTTTAAAACATTTTCATCCTTTGATGTTATAAACAGTTCAAATACTTCGATTATCTCTTCCTTGCTGCAGAATGTTTTACTGCGTATGAAAAGCTCAAAATGTTTAAATAATTGATAATCAGTAGCAGAGATATCAGGTGAATATGGAGGATTATGCATAATTTTATAACCCAGGCTATGCAGCGTTTAGACATTTGTTTGAAAAGCGTGCGGCCGTGCAGCAAATTTCGACCATCCATATTCACAAGTCTCGGATATTTTTTTTTCAATTTTTCGTGCATACACTGAATTTCTCCTCAATACAACGTTGCTGTTATTGCTTTCTCTTGAGGAAAGAATGAATAATGACTAACCCCTTTGAAAGACCACCATGCAGTAACCATTAAATTTTTATCATGCAGTAGAGGTTTTAGGTATAGTTTTGGTAGTTCACTTGCATTTAACCACTGCCCTACTGTCTTACTGTTGTCAAAGAGTATCCATTTCTCATCACCGGTAATGATTCGATGCAAAAGTGGTTCTTTTTCCCCAGTTTGTACTCATACAGTAAGATTACTCGACATTGTTTCATTGTAATCATTTTCATTGGGCTTATGGGTAACAATATATTGAAAGAAAAATTAACTGGAAAGAGTCAGAAATAAGTCATTTTTTTATATATTAAGGAGGTTACTTCGTTGGACGACCGGATCAACAACAAACCATCCGTCATTTCATGTGTGACAGCCTAATAAATCTCGATAGAATTATTTGTTCCGTTATGATATCGTCGCTTTATAGGTTAACTAAATCTTGTAAAAAGGCATATCCGGTTTGTATTTTTTTTTTGTATTTACTCAATTCATTTTTGTCGTCTGCCTGCTGGTATTTTTTGTGGTGGTTAAGTTGTGGAAATTTATTGGGTTATTTCGTATCGAATATAGGTTTTATAAGCGAAAATTAGCAATGAATTAATATATATATATATATATATATATATATATATATATATATATATATATTTTTGTAGGTTCAAAATTTAATCACTGAAATAAAAGTGTGAAGCTTAATATTACTAGACATATTAAAAACGAAGCAACCGGTTTCGCTCCCGCTCTTCAGGCCTCCACGGGAGATTTAACTTAAATTAAAAACACTAGAAAATGTGCAATGAAAAGGAAATGGGGAGGAAAAAAAAGAACACAAATAGCTAGAGACAAATAACAGCGAGTCCCAACAAACATCCACGCTGTTTACAGAGGGAAGGCTTGCGGGACCCGATATAAAGTGCCTCCAGCACCTTGCGATGAAATAAAGAGTGTGACCGGGACAGAACACTAAACCAGTCACAACTAAAGTTAGTCGCACACCCTCTGTTATTTAAGAGGTGCTCACATATGGCGGAATATATATATATATATATATATATATATATATATATATATATATATATATATACTTGTGCTTGCGAGTATGCGCTAAGAATGTTGCTTCCATCTTTGGGATGATACCGCTTTTCAGTCCATTTATGCGACATTAAACGAAACATACACAGTCCAGGTTAGCCTGTTGCGTTCACTTTCACATAATTGCCCTTGAGAATGGCATAAATGTTTGGTGCTATGAGCAAAATTAAATTAAAATGTAAAACATTAACAATTTAAGACGCTATGGCTCATTGAGCCAAGCTATACCAAAATGTTGAAGATTTTGATTCTATTGAACCTTGGGCCAAGCTAATATAAAGTATAGAATATTAATGTTTTTAGGCTCTGTAGTAACTTGTGCCAAACTTTGTTAAAAACTAGAACATCGGATGACGTTCTTTTATCATGATATTATTATCTGAGATTCTGTGGTTAATTCAGTGTCCTATACTCACCTGTCTGTCATGATAGAGTTCAAAAGCATCTACGGGGAGTCGTGGCTGATGCATTATTTTTCACTCTAAAAGCTCTTTCACACAGACGGAACATTGCGAGCTTCTTGCTACTCTATCGCTCTTTCCAGGGCGTGTATTCTAACGAGCTACATTACTTAGTTCCTTCCCCAGCCCTGGTTTTTACAACTGGGACCCGCCATGCCACGTACACAAGTGTGAATCATCCCTATTCCCTTTGTATTCCATTAGTAAGGAGGAAGTTCAATTCGGTTAGCTACTTCCCATGAACTGCTGCTTTGTGGAACAGACTCCAAGCTTAAGTAATGTGTAACTATTAATTTTAGCTGCATTTTAACAAAGACTCAATCCCGAAAAGATTTTTGGGGAGATTTTAAAATAGGATTATCAAGATTTAACCGGCATTTGAACATCCGATCTCCCTGTATTTGAACCTTTACATAATTACTGAGCGATAAGCACGAATGAAAGAGCACCGAGGCTTGACCTCTTTCAACTCTCAAGTTAACAGCTCTCTTTTCTGCATAGCCCATGAACTTCTTGCTTTTCATTACGCTCATACAACACCGCACAGTAACCCTCTACCTTGAGTGACTCTTGGGCCTTCTATGATATTATTGATATGAAATCCTCAGCTCTATTTGAACATTTAATAATTAATATGAAGAATACTGGTAACTAGAAATATTGTACTTTTTTGATCCAAAGTAAATATATATCGAGAATATTACTAACTTCAGTCTCTATGTCGTTTTGTGCCAAGCTTGAGTACTGAGTAATTATCAGTTTTATATGTAAAACCATTGATGTATTTTAGTAAAGGACACAGTTCTGAAAAGATTTTTTATTTTAAAGATTTTGATACGCCGGACCGACACTTGAACATCCGATCTCCCTGTATTTGGACCTTTGCTTAATCATTGGGCTAGAAGCACAAATGAAACTGAAAAGAGGCTAGTGTAAACCCATTTGCCAGGCATCGCCCAGCTCACGGCGTAATTATGCTGGATGAACCGAGGCCAGTTTGGCTCAAATAATATTGGAAACTAGCCACACTGACTCAGCAAGTCAAGACTGGGCGTTAAGCAACGATTCGTTAACCTGTCTGAACTAATTGTGGAACGGAAAGAGACGCTCATTGCCAAAACAAGGTTTTTCATGTTTGATGATTGACAGACAAAACTAATTCATCTAAATAGCGGTCACCACGTTTTTTTTTTTTTAAAAAACCCACCTACGTTATGTTATTGGGTACATACTAAAAATGTTCATCATTTCGGCTAAGATTAATAATAATTATCTTCATTTATGAGTCGTATGGATTATGGCTCTTCACAACTTCCTATCCTTCGTAGTTCTAAGTAATGTTCGTCTTCTTACTATTTCTCCCAGTCCGTGTTCTGCAATCTATTTGCACAAATTCGTTAGGCAGGATACTCGCTATTTACTTTGTCCCTTGAAGACGTAGGCAATCATAGCTCTCCACAACTTCCTAACGTTCGTAGCCATAAGTAATGTTCGTCTCCTTACTGTCCCTCTCAGTCTCTGTCCTACGATCAACATTTGTGTGTGTACTATACTAATATAAGAGTGCATGGACGATCATAGCTCTCCACCACTTCCTATCCATCGTAGTTCTAAGTAAACTTCGTCCCCTTACTCACTTTCCCAGTCCCTGTCCTGCCGTCAATTTATACAAATTGGTTAGGTAGGTTACTCACATGTCTCCACAGTACGTGGGTGATCATAGCTCTCCACAACTTCCTATCTTTCGTATCTGTATGTAACGTTCATCTCCTTACTAGTGGGGAATTATGTTGAGTGACAAATATTCCAAGCTCTATTTTCCCATTATATATCGCATAAATTTTAACAGTTTCTTTTTCATTCTAAGTGGCCATTTTTCCTATTTACCTTAAAACTTCTTGTATAACTGAATCTCTGACGCTTGTCTCTTTCTGATTCTAAGTATAAGTGTCCTTTTTGTTTCCATTTCCTTTAAAACTTCCTCATTGCTCACATGCTCCGTCCATGGTATTCTCAGCCTTCTTCTGTAGAACCACATCTCTGATGTTTGTCTCTTTCTGATTCTAAGTATAAGTGTCCTTTTTGTTGCCATTTTCCTTAAAACTTCCTCATTGCTCACATGCTACGTCTATGGTATTCTCGGCCTTCTTCTGTAGAACCACATCTCTGATGTTTGTCTCTTTCTGATTCTAAGTATAAGTGTCCTTTTTGTTTCCATTTTCCTTAAAACTTCCTCATTGCTCACATTCTCCGTCCATGGTATTCTCAGCCTTCTTCTGTAGAACCACATCTCTGATGCTTGTCTCTTTCTGATTCTAAGTATAAGTGTCCTTTTTGTTTCCATTTTCCTTAAAACTTCCTCATTGCTCACATGCTCCGTCCATGCTATTCTTAGCCTTCTTCTGTAGAAACACATCTTAATATTTTGTTTTGTTTTTGGAAGGCATCTTTTAGTTTTCCAATGCAGCTTCACTTTCTGCGTCACCTTTTCTGTATATAGTTAAATGTCTGTACTTACTTAATTACAATGAACTCGAATTCCAGTCGAACTCATTACATTAACTTACGTGAAAGGCATGATTCCAACTCTCCTCACCCCGCCAGTTTTGAGTAAAATAGCAGGACAGACAGTGATAGCCTTGAGTGGCAACCGTTTTAGGAGAAGAAAAATTCTTAATTCAAAAACCTGCCTTCAAAGCTCCGTCAAGCTATCTAGCACAGCACACGCCACTTTTGCCGCAGCTGCAGTACATGCGGTGCCCATATGACAATAATAGCTTAAGGGGTCTCTTGTTCGTAATTTGCTTTGATTTTGTCATTTCAAAGTCGTTGCTCACATCTTGGCCTGTCCTTGCTGACAACCATACATTCTATCTTCTTTCAATTGATGGTTAGTCCTTTCTTCTCACTTTCCTTTACTACTTTGTCTAAGAGTTCCTGCATTTTCTGTCAGCTTGGGTGTGCAGTTGTCTCCCCGATCACTACAATATTAACTTGTTTAAGTCAAGGCTTAATCGTTCCGCACATATCCACATAAGCTTTACCTCTTACTCTATAACCCTCTAACTCGAGTGGCTACCGGGCCTTGTAAAATGTAGTGGGTGGGTAGACCAGATGTGAAAAATGGAGGATAATTCGGCTGCCACAAATAAGGTGGGGTAAATTAGATAAAATGAGTATTAATTCCGATGCTACCAATAGCGGGATAAATGAAATATGCAAAATAGGGATTACTTCGGCTGCTACTAATAGAGGGATAAATCAGATGGAAGTTAATTCGGCTGCTACAATGGGGAGAGGGGGGTAAATCAAACATCAGCCTTTAAGGATTCTTGATTTTTTTAAACTGTTCTCTCTTAAAATGAATATATTTTTGGATCAATCATTCTATTTTAAACATATTTTTGTTTTGATTTTGAATAAATATTTTTTTTTGTTTTCGTTTGTACTTAATTTAAAAAGGCATATATTTTCCCGCTGATATAAGACTTAATTAGAAGCCTTAGAAGGTAATATTTAAAAAATAATATGAACTTTTCAGATTTTGAAAATTAATGGCGGTATTTATTTTTGACAAATAATAAAACCCACTTAAATTGATTTCAAGTGGTCAAATTTAGTCTTCTGTTTAGTTTTTAGTTCCATAAAAGGTTATGGGTGACTGTTAAGTCCAGCCTTACAAGGAGTCTTAGTCGAACGTATAATGTTCGAATGGTAGCAAAACATTTGAAAAAAAAAAGCAAGTTGTATGTATGTAAATTTTAAATGGTTGGATTTTAGTATTTGTCTTTATTCCGAGTCAAAGAACATTTAAAACAACCACAGCAATATTATTGATTGTTTACGTTTTATAACGATTGTTCCTTGTAAAAATGTATAGAAATATGTTCCAATGAGAATCCAGCTAAAATCGTGAGTATTGAATCACAACAAAACTCAGTAGAACAACAATTAATAAAATGAATACTGCAGACGATACTACAGCTACTCACTATGCTACAATATGACGTTTATATATGAGTAGACGTTTCGATATAGTATCCATTATTACTTTCATATTCCTATCTTATATTTTCTGTCTGAATTTCTGGGATGACGAGTTATCATTATTTACACTATATATACTTGCGAATTATTGTCTTCATCTTTGTTATTGTTATCGCGATGTTTCGGCCGTTGTACCCACCGGCCTTCACCTTCTCGGATAATTACTATTGTCCTCTTGATTTATCTTCTTTTGTTTTTCTCGCTCCTTAATAATGTTTTTCTTTATTTTTTTCTTTTCTTATTCTTTCACTCGCAGTAACTCCTTGTGTCTTAGCATCACAATTGCCTTGCGTGGTGTGACATGATTAAAAAAAAAAAATAAAGTATATTTCTTGTTCCTCCTCCCTCCTGTTTGCCTGTCTCTCAATCTCTCTCTCTTTCTGTGTCTACGCACACACACATGCACACGCACGCGCGCGCGCACACACACACACATATATATATATATACAATGACTCGATACGATAAAATTTTAACAAAGCTTTAAATAACACCAATGAAGGCAATTTAATATTATTAAAAAGGCATCTAAGGAAACTTTCGACCAATCCTTCTCCAGAGATATATCGTTAGCAAAAAAGGAATACGGAATATATAATATATATATATATATATATATATATATATATATATATATATATATATATATATATATATGTGTGTGTGTGTGTTAGTAGGATATAGAATACGAATAAAGTGGAGAAATCAGATAAAGTGGAAAGCATTTTATTGACAACGCTTTTCGCCTTCATGAGGTAAGCGCCTTCAGTCCAAAATGAAAGACAAATCCTTGTATTTATATTAAAGCTGTTAATATCTGTTTGTTAGATTGGTATCTACTGGTCTGAATCTAAACAAAACTGCATGCTTTTTTAACAGCCATTAACGTTTTTTATATAATATAATATAATTAATATAATATGATATATATATATATATATATATATATATATATATATATATATAGCCTGGCAATTGCGTATAAGCGTGAAGCAGACTGTCGCCGCTGAGTGCTGATTTCAAAGTCCATTTTATATTTACACACACACACACACACACACACACACACACACACACACACACACACACACACACACACACATATATATATATGCAGTGTAACTAAAAATTTCCTGCACTTTCGCCATAACAAATCTTTAGACAAGAATGCAGAATATTTTTTACTTTCCATCTATCTTTTTACTTTCCCTATATATATATAAATATATATATATATATATATATATATATATGGCCTGAAGATTGCATTTAAGTATGGCAGACTGTCGCCGCTTGATGTTGACCTCAATGTCATTTATTTATATATATATATATATATATATATATATATGTAGAAATATCTGTAAAAAACAATATGAATAAAGACAAAAATAACACTTTTCTTTGTCGATACGTTTCGCCCTCAGATGATATATATATATATATATATATATATATATATGTGTGTGTGTGTGTGTGTGCCTTTGTGTGTGCATGTGTATATGAGAGAGAGAGAGAGAATATATCAGATTAATGTTAGGTTAATGAATTTTGAAAAAAATTCGAATTTGGTATTTTTTTTATTTTTAGTGTTCAGGTTTTTACAACATTTTACCTCTCTTGGCAGATCTTTTATGTTTATGTAGGATACTTAACAACAAAACTGATAAAAACAAAAACAAAATTGAAGGGAATTTTAGACTATACGTCCAGACAAACTTTAATAAATTTTTACATAAATTTGAAATTCTATTTCAGCGTTCCCACACCTTCAGCGTTTCCCCTTTGGTGCATAATTAAAACCAACAATCTCGTTTTCACACCTCTCCGCCTACACATATATTCCATCAATAAATGCATTACTTTAGTCCGATGAAGTCCTTCCAGAGGTCGAAAACGTGTAACAGAATGTTTCCACTTTGTCATTTATTTACCATATATATATATATATATATATATATATATATATATATATATATATATATGCTTGCCGAAACTAATCGAGGAATCTAATTGAAATAATAAAACGAAAAATATTAATATACAATCAAGTGTGACTGAAAATTTTAATTTTTAATTTCTCAATATTTTTTATCGTTCAAAACATATATATATATATATATATATATATATATATATATATATATATATATATATATCATTTATCCACTCTACATATAGAGTTACATTCCATCACCGCCGATCAGACCCCTGAACTATCCCTGAACAGATGTCCTCTTGAGGAGACACCGTGCCTTGAGTGAATATCGGGGTTCAAACTCACACGTGACCTCAAGTGGAACTCGTACATGCCCCCATGCTATCGTCTACCTCTACCTTTATAAGAGCCAGATCAAACCGGAAATGCTGTACTGTTGTCATATTTGGCTGGGAACTGCCCAGTTCTCACTTTCTATTCTCGATACAGTTCAAAAGCGTCTCCGAGTTATTTTCCACCCTCCAAACTCTCTCTCACAAGCGGAATGTGGCGAGTCACTCACGACTCAATCACTACTTCAATGGAAAGTGCTCGGACGAACTACATTCCTTGGACCCGCCATGCCACTTACATTGTAACAAACCACACACATTCTCTCCGTATTCCATCGCTGAAAAGTAAGTTCCACTCGAACCACCTGTTCACGCGAACCACACCTCTGTGGAATAGACTCCCAAGATGATGTTTCCCCGATTATTATAATCTTTACCTGTTCAAGTCTACAGTTATCTGTTATGTAACCCTTCTATCCATATAAACTACCCCTTATCGTAACTGTCTACCTCAAGTGGCCCCCTGGTCTTGTGAACCTTACTGTATATATATATATATATATGTGTGTGTGTGTGTGTGTGTGTGTATGTATGTGTGTGTGTGTGTGTGTGTGTGTGTGAGAGAGAGAGAGAGAGAGAAAAGGGAGAGAGATGTCAGTGTGGCTGTCTGTGAAGGAGTCGTAAAGAAACTAGAATTGGCAGTTACAGGAATGCCCGAGAACTGATTTTAGTCAAGCAGTCACCTGATTTTGTTCGCATTTCCTGATGACGTCATTGATTAAATGTGTAGCGTTCAGTTGGGATCAAAATAAAGCTAGCCGCGTTTTCTCTCGCCGTCTATTACGTAGCGTATAGCATAGAGCCCCGCCGTTTTTTTTTTTTTTTTTTTTTGCTGTTTTCACCTTCTCTCAGGTAATGTGAGGATTTATCTGGTGGTCGTTTTTTTTCAATTTCGATGATTCCACCCACCCACCAAACAAACTCCACCAACTTTAGCGGAACATTCAACGTCTACTAGTTGGAGTAGAGTCGATGATCGCAATCTAACTGACGAATAAGAGGTACGGGCAGAGGTTAATTTATGCTTGGCGCAAACAATGTTTTTTTCTTACTGGCTCTGTGTCGGCGTGCTTCGAAAGACATGTGTTTATGTGTTTCGAAAGACATGGGTTTATGTGTTTAGACACGTTTAAAACGCATCCTTGGTTCTTTCTTTTTTTCTTCCTATTTCAGTTTGATCATATCTATCTATCTATCTATCTATCTATCTATCTATCTATCTATCTATCTATCTATCTATCTATCATCAATTTGTTCATATCTATCTATCTCAATTTGTTCATATCTCTCTCTCTCTCTCTCTCTCTCTCTCTCTCTATTTATCTATCTATCTATCTATCTATCTTCCGACCCTGAAGATAGAGTTCCTTAAACAAACTGTTGCCGCTCGGTATTGACCTCAGTGTCCACTTTATCCCTAGTATTGAGTACTTTTACCCATAAATATAGCCTACCTTAGAACTATATATATATATATATATATATATATATATATATATATATATATAACAACAACGACAACACAAGGGGTGAAACAGCATCATTATTATCATCATTATTATATGCTTTGCTATTCGGACCAGCATTCTCATCTTGATTGTTATATTCACAATGTTTCAGCTATTACTGATTGATCATTTTAGCCTGAATACTTGAGATGATGAATTATCATTATTATTTGCATTGTTATGCCGATCAGCATCTTTATCTTGATTGTTATTACTCACAACGTTTCGACTATTAATGATCTGATCATTTGAGTTTGAATACGTGAGATGAGAAATTATCATTATTATATGCTATTCTAACCAGCATCTTTATCTTGGTTGTTATTACAACGTTTCGGCTATTACCGATTTGATCATTTTAGTCTGAATTCTTGAGATGAGAAATTATCATTATTATATGCTTTGCTCTTCGGACCAGCATTTTCATCTTGGTTGCTATAATCATAATAAATAGGCTATTACTGATTTTATAATTTTAGTCAAAATTCTTTGATGTTGAATTATCATTATTAACGTAATGCCAATATTCGGCATTCATTTTCTGTTAAAACAAAATTTGAGAGAAATAAGTTTTCAAGTTCAGTAGCTGTTAATGCACTTTCCAATATTGATGGAGGTTTCCTTCCTTTCCCTTTGTTTGGAGTAATGTAGAACATCAACATGTGGATCATGTCATTGACTTGCTATTCGAATCACCATTCTCAACTTGGTTTCTATAATCAGAATATTTTGGCTATTAATGACTTTATAATTTTATGTTGGAATTCTTGAGATGAGAAATTATTATATACTTTAAGGTTCGAACCAGCATTCTCATTTTGGTTGCTTTAATCACAACGTTTCCCGGTTGGGTCCTCCGACCATCTTCAAATGTCTTTCTTTGTAATCGCTTACCTTCTTTGAATTTTGAATGAAAGCTTTTATTCGATTCATGATAGTGGATTTTTGTTATTCTACTGTCCATGTTTAGTGGATATTTCGTTTCGGTTAATAACCACCAATCTCCTTTTTAGTGTCACTTGTCCGTTTTATCAAGATGAACACGACACAGTGGCTTAGAGACTTCGTTAAAGCACATCGGCTTACCTGTTAGTTAGGAGTTCAGTCTGTTTGTCCTGTGGTGTAGAAAAGTCACAAAACATTAAAAAAAAAATAAATAAAAATAAATAAATAAATAAAAAACGATGGTAAATGTATGGACTTTTTTTTTTGAAAACACACTTTGTTTGTCGCAGATGTTAAACCCTTTTGCCAGACATACATGCGTTAAAAACCTTATCAGCGGAAGTAACCCCATTTCAGCTTCTAGGCATGTGTGAACAGAAAAAAGAAATAAAAATGAAGCGGGGTGCATGCTTCCTCTAGATCTGAAAAGGTAGTTCTCTAAAGTTAGCGCTACGTTCAATAGAAGCAACATGGCGTAGGCGGTAAACATCCGCGCTTGTTGATTCACCAACAAAGTTCAACTCTTCTTTCATTATCTACAGAAATACTTAAAAACATTTCTTGAAATTTTTTCTAGACAAAAGATGTTTCCTAATATCCCTAATTTTTTTACATTCCCAAATTAGGGACCAGTCCTATTTTCTTTTTTTTTATATCCTTTTTTTGCATCTCCAAACTATGAACCGATTTCATTTTTTAAATCCTTAAATTATACATTTTTTTAACAACCGTACATTTTCCTTTTTTTTTTTTTCTAAATCGGGAACTGGTTCTCTCTTTTTTTTTTTTTTCTCTAGATTTCACAGCCACAAATTTTCCTTCTTTTTACATCCCTAAATTTTATTTAAATTTTTTTGTACATCACTAAACTTTATTTAATTTTTTTATATCGCTAAATTTTATTTAAATTTTTTTTTACGTCTCTAAATTTTATTTAATTTTTTTACATCGCTGAATTTTATTTAATTTTTTTTTACATCGCAGAATTTTATTTAATTTTTTTAGATCCTTAAATTTAATTTAATTTTATTTTATATCCCTAAATTAGGAACTAAACCTTCCTTAAATTTTGTTTTTGCATCCCTAGACGTTGCTTCTATTTTTTCATCCCCCAATTAGGAACCAGTTCTGCGAACTTGCGTAATTTTAATGAATGTTTGGTGCAGGCCGTTGCGAAACCCGTGACCCCCCCCCCACCATTGTGTAGAAAGGATAGGTTTGTACATAATATTTTTGAATATCGATTTATTATTTTTGTATCATTTCAGGTTCAGCCATGATGGAATTGAAAGTACATAAATGATGTATTTTGGGAAAATGCTTTTAGTGAATCAACAGTAAGAATTTGGTTGGGAAAAAATTACAAAGAGATATTCAGTCAGTTATCTGGCATGCGTGATACACGTTGAGACGATCATGTATCTTTCGATACATGACTGACGAGGAAGATTTTTTCCCCGCAGTAGCTTGCCATTTCTGCGGTAGACCAGTTGCCATCCAAGGCTAGAGAACCCGGCCTATTCTGCTACTTAACCATAGCTGTGGGGTGGGGGGTTGAGAAGAAGAGGATTCATACCTTTCCCAAGTGTATTAGCACGTAAGTGAATGTAATGGATTCGACTGGAATTCGAACTCGGCTCTCCGATTCCTCAGTCCGAGCCGCTAACCATTACTCTACGTGTAGAAAAGCAGGAAAGCGATCGGCTCGAAGTTTCTATCAATGATAAAGCTTAATATAGAAAACCGTCCGAAATATTCAGAGATTGGCAAGAAAGAAAATTGGTTCCTTTTTAGTCGAATAATGAAAAGAAAAAATCATACATAAAAAACTTCATTAATCAAGTTCAACATTATGAAATTGATTAGCTTTTACATTGTATTCGAAATCTGGATGCGAAGGAGAAGCCGAAACATCATCACAAACTCCGCTGCTATCCTTGAAATATTATGCGAGCAGGAATTTATTTATATCATTTACAAGCGGACTATTATCCTCATCTTTGTTGATTTTATCTACAAATCCACTATTATGGATCAAAGTGTTAGTTTGTGAATTTGGTGACATAATGTTTGTGTGATCAATCCCTGGGTCAGCTAGAGAAGACTTAGATTTAGTGGAAACAGGTCGCACAATAACTGATCAATACGAAATATACGAGATAGCCCTACTGGTTGTAACAGCAAAATTGTCCAAATCATGTAACAGCATAATTGTCCATCCCCCACAAATTGTTTAATAATTAAAAAAACCACTAAACTAATTGAGCTTCTATTTTCCAGGATTTCAGATAAGATGTTAAGCCATCTTGGCACCATTTGTCGTAAGAAACACTGAAAAACACTTTTTATTCAACTTAAAAGAGAACAGGTTAAAATCGTTTTCTATTAGCCCCACTGTCTTCTCAATTGAACAATGGTGAGAGGAAAAATATCATCCAGGCCTTCAGTAATGGTGCCAACATTCATACTCTGGCTTCTAGGTCTATCCAAAAAGCCATCAAGAGAATGGTGAATAAGTTTAAAAAAGAGGGAACACTAGCGAAGAAAACTGAATCAGGTTACAACAGGAAGAGGCATCATCATTTCAAATTAGAGCTAAAGAGATAAATTAGAAAAGATCCAACCCAATCCATAAGATGTTTGGCCCGTGACAGAGGAGTTTCAGTTATGACAGTCCAAAGAACAGTGAAAAAAGACTTGACAATAAAATCGTACGTGAAAAGTGTAAAGCACTTTGTTAATCTAGGACAGAAATTTAGAAGGTTAGAGAGGGCGAAGATCATCTTGAATAAGTTGGAAAATGATCCTGAATTATATATATATATATATATATATATATATATATATATATATATATATGAACTTTATTTCAATATTTCACGAGCTTCCAATCCTTAGCTATGATTAATTAATGATGGTGTCATTTTCGTTTATGATCAATTTGAACATGATTCTTCTGTTAATATTGGAGAGTAATTATACATTCTTATTGGTTAAAGTTGAGTCCAATAGTGTTATAAAAAACTTGGAGAATTCCAGTAAGATATCTTTAATCATTTCTAAGATACAATAGTTCAGAACTTAATCTAACAATTTTGACAATTTTGCTGTTACTCGATTTGTACAATTTTCCTGTTACATCCGGTATATATGGGCAACAGAACGAGGATAATCTACAAAGAAAAGTGTTCAGCTGCTATACCATATCTGTTCACCTATATAGCAGTTCTGTAGACGAAGGTTCGTTTGAATAGCGAAAGATGCCTCCCAAAAGCTAAGTAAAGTATTAAGAAACAGGAAAATCTCGTTAGAAACAAAGAAAAGAGTGCTTAACTGTTATGTAATATCATTCTAAAAGCTAAGCAAAGTATTATGAAACAGGAAATTTTCGTTAGAAGCAAAGAAAAGAATGTTGACCTGTTATGTAATATCACTTCAAAAGCTAAGCAAAGTATTAAGAAACATGAAAATTTCGTCAGAAACAATGAAAAGATACTGAACTTTTATCACCTAACGGGCTTTCTATAGAGCGGTCCTAAAGTCTTGTCACCGCCTACCAATAAGTAATGAGAACAATAATACGAGTAATACAGTAATACAAAGCATATGTGCTGGATTCAGTTTATTTACTTTCATTGATTCTGTCACATATCGAGAAGGTCTCTATGAAGAGCATCATTTTCATGTCAGCCATCTGAAATAGAAAATTATATTGTGTAGGAGTGACAAGACTTTCAGAACATCCTGTATATAGCAGTGAATACTGGACAATCTCATCACAGATGAAGACGAGCCTGGATGCAACAAAAATGTGTTCTACATAAGGCTGCTGAGAATACTATGGACTGAACACGTGAGTAACAATGAAGTTTCAAGGAAAATGGAAATAAAAAAAAGACGCTTATACTTAGAATCAGAAAGAGTCGATTGAAAATTCTAGGGTATTCAATGAGGAAAAAAGACTTGGCAAATTTGGCACTCAGAGGACATTCTGAAAGCGGGGGGGGCAGAAGAAAGCAGCAAATAACCTACATGTGTAAATGCTTGAGAGAACAGGAAGTAGCATGGATAGCAAAAAGACAAATCTTACTAAGAGCGATAAATGACTGGATGGATTGAATGAGTGATTTGTTTTTTACGGTTTATCAACCTTTTTCAAGTTATTTAAAGCCAGAAAATATTTTATGGTTGTAAGAATTTTTTTTTGAGATAATAATGATTTACTGATACCAGTCATACTAATTAACCCATAGCTGGAGGGAGAAGAGGTGTATTCATACCATTCCCAAGGTTATTTGCGTGTAAGTAAATATAACGAACCCGGCTGGAATTGGAAATCGGTGAGCCGAGTTCCAATTTCGAGCCGTTATTCATCACACCACCCACACATCCAAGCTTACAGCACCTGGTTTTCCCAAGCGGTCACCCATCCAGGTACTGACCTACTCACCGTTGCTTAACTTCGATGATCGTGTGAGAATCTGTATCCCAAGTCATTACAAAAAGGACTTGGAGATATCTCTCTACATGGACAGCGGAACGTGAAAAATCTACCATCGTAGATCACTGACAGGGTTTCAGTTCGAAATTCCCTGAAGGTTACTCGGACCGACAAGCTCTCAATGAAGACCGGAGCGCACAACGGCCGAAAGGTTGCGATAATAACGACCAAGACGAGGACAATAGACCGAGTGTAAACAATGTAAATAACGATAACTCCTCATTCCCGGAAATTCAAACTGGGTTTGTTTAATACATCGCAACTACCATTAAAATTACCTGACGATGCACTTAGACAACGTAGAACACTTTTGAAATAGTAGATTCAAATTTCAAACAAATCATGCACAGTTTGGCGAATAAAAAGGCTGTTATTACGTATGACAACGTCGACTCTCATATTAATTATTAAAAAAAATGCGCCAAGAGCAGTTCTTTATTAAGAAAAAAGTACTGTAAAGATAGGACGAACCAATTCTCTAATAGATAGCGTAAGGTAGAGGAACAAAACTAAATAAGCGAAACAACTTTGTGGCCAATCCAATACTTTATTATTTATCATATCTGGTTAGATATCGTCTCTCTCTCTCTTTCTCTCTCCCTCTCTCTCTCTATATATATATATATAATTTTTTTTTATTTTTAAACAATAAATTTACTAAAGTTAAATCATATGAAGCCGAAGACATTATGCCATCCTAACAGACTATTTTCTAGCACTCCACTTCTGGCTCGATGCTTTCCAGCCAACTTTAATCTGCAAAATTATTTTAACACAGATGTGGGTGTTTATTCGAGGTGTTGACAGATTGAGAGCTTGACTGACAGATGGATGGTTATCTAATTTTTTCTACGGTGGGCATATCTGTAAAAATTACTTGAAAAATTATAACATGAAGCACTTTTTATTTACTTTTTAACTACCCAGTAATCTTCAATATATAGGAAAATATTCTGTATAATCTTACCTTTTATTGAATTTTAGGTTCTTTGGCATTAAATTTACTATAGTTATCGCTCTTAAATTTTGATAATGCCGCATACGAACGTCTGCGTTTACAAAAATCGGCATGTTTATGCACACACGGAAAAATCAAAATTCTTTTTAAAATATTGGGGATCGCTGAATTGTAGTAAGCTTTTCGATTTATGATTTGTAAATATAGTTTTTACTTAATAACAATATCGCCTAACCGGTACAAATTGATACAGAAATTGAAAAGATTTAAGATGTTATAAATTACTATAATTAAAATTTTTATAAAATGAAACCAATTCTTGTAAAAAATGTATTTTTGTGATATTTTAAACTAAAAGTAATATTTGTTTCAAAATCAGATCAAACTTTAAATCCGTTAATATTCCTCAAATAAAGTTTTAGAAAAGTATATTTAATTTTGAAAGACTTTTTTTAATAAAGAGAATTACATTGTGCGAAAGATGGCTAAAATCAGCAATTTTTAGTGATTTCCAACCAAAAACACCTTCCAGTCAATTGAAATTCAAATTGAAATACAGAAAAGTATTTTGCTTATTGGAAATATTAAATGTATTAGCTTGAAATTTGAACTAAAATAAAAACTTCAAGAAAGAGTTTTCATTTTAAAAAAATTCATTTAAAACTCTAGGTATCGCGTTTCTGTGAAGGTACCTAATATATATATATATATATATATATATATATATATATATATATATATATTTTTAAAATCTTTCTCTTTTGTGCTTCAATTTAGCCAATTTTATTGCTAACATTGTTATTTTGTTAATTTCTCAAATTTTACTAACCGGCCTATTAAATCTCTCTTTCTCTTCACACACACACACACACACACACACACACACACACACACACACACACACACACACACATATATATATATATATATATATATATATATATATATATATAGAATGTGTTTCTGTTTTATACAACTATACTATTTGCCCCCGAAATTTGTGCTGCGTTTTTCGGTAGATGGCATTAAGAACGTTTAGTTTTCACTAATTACAATCAAAATGATTACCTCTGTTTGCAGTGTGACAGTTTTTATAGCAGAATGAATTTGTCGAAATTTACTATTTTTTAATTTATCGATTCTGGCATTGAATCTAAAAGAAAGTAACCCAACATTACGGTAGATTTTTTTTTTTAAAGGGTAAAAAAGATTTGCGCAGTTTATGAAGAAGCTACTGCAAATGATCGATTGTGTAAAGAGTGGCTTACGATGCTCTACAGCCGCACTAACTAGTTGAGGAGGATAGAGATCAAATCAGGATGCAATACGGATGATTGCTAGCTCACTGAAAATATTCGAGTGAAAATTATTTGAAAAATATTTGTATCATTTTGGTTATGTTGATAAATTTGATGTATGGCTTCCATAGAGGTTAAAGAAAAAAAATACTTATCCGTATTTAAATGTTCTATATGAAAAAAAACCCAAAAAACAAAAAACAAAACAAATGGGCAACGAAAAGTGGATGCTTTACAACAACGTGCAACGCAAGAGATCATGGGGCAAGCGAGTTGAACCAACCATGCCAAAAGTCGAGCAAAAAAAACCCCAAAACAAAAAAAACAACATTGCATAATGAAAAAAGGCCCAAACTTAATAAAAATAAAGTTTTATCGTTAAAATGTTTATGTTATTATTAAGAGGAAAGACCAAAGTAGTTTTTTTTATTATTTTACTAAATTTTTAATCCTTTCTAGCACATACCAAATTTTGGCTAATTTTCTTTTCGTCAGCGGACGACGGAATATTTACGATGAGTATTTGCGCTTTTTTCCGGCGTAAAATACATTTTCACACATAAAGTACTGTAAAGATAGGACGAACCAATTCTCTAATAGATAGCGTAATGCAGAGGAACAAAACTAAATATTTGAATAACAAAAGCTGTCATCTAGAATTTAAAAAATTATTGAGTTGGCCAAAAAGTTCGTTCGATTTATTTTCTACTTAATAAGCGAAGCAACTTTGTGGCCAATCCAATACTTTATTATTTATCTTATTATTTATCATACCTGGTTAGATATCGAGTATCTCTCTCTCTCTCTCTCTCTCTCTATCTATCTATCTATATATATATATATAATTTTTTTATTTTTAAACTCTGGCGGTGTAAAATGAAACAGAAGATGCAATTTGTAAATAAAAAAAAATATTACACAAACTGATATCTGGGAAAAAATTCCCCCAAAAGGAAAAGACTACAAACATCCGTACTGCTTGAAAATAATCAAGAAGCATCGCAATGTCTAGCCAAAAGAGTTACCTGAGTTGATACGTAAAAGTAGACTAAGTGGAGCAAATTTAGAAAACCTAAAGAGCCAGAACCTATCTACCCGGTAGGTGAAACCTAGGTAGATAGGTTTGGTTGTGTTTATTTTACGGCATATCAACCTTAATGGGTTATTTAATGTCCACAAAATTTTTATTGCTGGTAATATTTTTTCTTCAAAAATTTATTGCTAGTATTAATTTTTTCTAGTATTAAAATCTATTTTTACGCTTTCACCTAACAGGTGCTACCACCCCGGGTCAGGGTTGATCTGGGAACACCAGCAATTAAGAGGTGGTTCTACACTCCTCAAAACCTCCTGATCAGAGGCCTTGCTGTTGGACATTGTTTATCATCATACCCATGACGCTAGGTAGATAGGATCTGGCTCTTTAGGTTATATAACTCTGGATTCGGGATAATGAAGGTAACATCAATCAGTTAAGACAAACTTTTACTTATATATATATATATATATATATATATATATATATATATATATATATATATATATATATGCTGATTAATATATAAACACAGGAAATAAATGTGTATTATTTGAGGCTGTGTGTGATCTACATGACAAGCAATGGGGAATAATTGTTTATTCGGAACCGAGAAACGAAAAAAAAAAAACCTTTCAGGTCAAGGACTGCTGTACATAAATAGATATATAATTTCGCCTTCTGATTGATTGCGCTAGACGTTTTTTTGGAATATATATATATATATATATATATATATATATATATATATATATATATATATATATATATAAAAAAAAGAACAGTAAGATATATAATCCGGTGTTCTTATAGATATTTTTATTTTTACAAAATAATGCTCAATGTAAATTTACAGAGCATTAATATTATAAATTAACTGATTTAAAATATGTTTTTTTCGCTACACAGTAATAACCATGTTTCAAAAATGGAAGCTAAAAGCTTCGAATATTCGCTTGAGGCTGAAATGGAACTAATGTCTTTAATTTAATTACAAAATTAAATTCGAAACACATTTTTAAATCAGTTAATTTATAATATATATATATATATATATATATATATATATATGGCTTTTACCAGAAATAGTGTATTTTAAAGTGTGTGTAAAAAAACGAATATGCGTAATATTGGATAGATTCTTTTCCCGTAAAGTCGAGCTCTGTGAAACCGTTTCACATATAACGTCACTCATACGGTAGGTGTATTTTTGAATTAATAAATCTGAACAGGTCAAGTCAAGCATTTACAAAAATATTAAATCTCTAGGAAGTGTTTTAACAGAGGACGAAAAATGTGACACCAAAATCCGAAGTCACATTGGAATAGCAAAAATGTCTTCCAAAAGATCAGCAAAGTATTAAGAAACGGGAAAATGTCGTTAGAAACTAAAAGAAAAAGTACTGAATAGTTACGTGATATATCTGTATTCCCATATGGAAGTGAATGCTGGACAAAGATGACGAAGAAACTTGAAGCAGCAGAAATATGGTTCTACAGAAGGATGCTGAAGACACCATAGACCAATGTTTTAGAGAGAATGAAAGCAAAAAAGAAACTTATACTTAATATCAGGAAGAGACAGTTGAAATTTCTAGGGTACATAATGAGGAAAGAGGGCTTGGAAAATCTGATACTCACAGGACACGGCATTTAAAGAAGAAGAAGCAAAAAGACAAACTTAGTAAAGTTTGTCTTTTTTGTGCTACAAAGGACAGGAAACTGTGGAGAGTCATGATCGCCCACCTCTTGATGGGACATGGCTCAGAGAAGACGAACTGGAATTGTAGAAATTCCACAGATGTTGAGAACTTTGTATTCTCATGCCGTTGCACTTTTCCCAGCCTCTCATTCTCTCTCTAACCATTTCCAATCTTCGCTGCGTGTCCTCAAACCAAACCTCGAGGAATGGCATTCGGGTTTGCAGAAAGATAAGAAGAGAGGAAATTGTCCTAGCCAGGTCCCGCATAGAGAAACACACACAAGTCACCAAACAAAACCTACTCAAAAACGAAGAACCATCGTTGCGGATGCCATGTTGGGAAGGATACACGATTGTGTATAGAACGGAGTATAGAATTGCTAACATTCACTTTCCATTATCAATATAATCTGAAACGAATTCTAGCAGACGTACCAACACTACGGAAGAGATTACGTAAAGGAACAGCTCGAAAATACTCGAACTATGTGAGATTTGGCAGAGAGAGTGGCCTTTACAATATAATATAAATTCATAATCTGTTTCTGTACAGTTTATACTTGGAAATGTCCTACAAACTATTTTTAAGGAAAACAGTTTATTGCAATCTATTTTAATACTAACTGTAGTGGGAAAATCATTTGTTATATAATTTATATTTATCCCCAAAATTGTCAATACAATATTCACTCACAAAAAAAAAAAAAAAAAAACAAAAAAAATTGTGCTTACACAATTCAAAAAGGCGTTTCGATTTTAAATAACCCATAAGCCGTAAAACAAAACAATCAATCGTTGCACGTCCATGTTTTTATGTAAAGTAACAAGTCTTGTGGAAATTCTTCACATTGACAACTCAGATTATTCATTAGCTCGTGTCGCTTTTATGTAAATGTTATACAAACCTTGATTAGCTTCAGAGGCGAAAAAAGGAATAAAATATGCATAGATATTATTTTTTGTTTACAACACTCTCTCTTATATTTCTTTTACTACATCTCCCCATAAAGAAACTTAATTTATCACAATTTTCTATTCCTTTCCATCTATTTCTACCGGCCTTTCAGTATTCCGCTCTTTGTCGATTGCTCCTTTAAGCTTGAACATCCAGCCAACATGTCGGTCTCCCGACGTCTTTCTTTCGTCTCCACTCCTTTCTTCCAACTTTACATCTAGGGATATATTTTTTCCTTTCACCTGGTTTCCTTTTCGTTTTTTCTTTCTAGCTTTCATTTTACTTTCTGACGTTAAGCTTTCATGTCTCCCTTTCCCACCTTCCTTTTTCTCTCACTTTCTCTACGACTTGAAATTATTATACAGCTTTCCTCGTTAGCTTGATTCCCGCGCAGAAGAACCGAATGCCGAGCAGATACCACCCTAGGTAGAACATCACAACAGTTGTACATCCATACGAGAAGCATAATATCTTTGGTTGGATATATAACTGTCGACAACGACATATATTAGTTTATAACTCAATCATAGGTGACCAGGTTTGATCGGCCTAAAACTAATCATAGGTGACCAGGTTTGATCGGCCTAAAACTGGGCTCGAACCATGATCATTTCGCCTCAAGCAAGGCAATAAAATCCCTAAGATGCAAGAGGTTACTGAGAGTGAAATAAAACATTAGCGAGGAGAAAGAGCAATACAAGAACAGGGTTCAAGAAGACAGAAGATAGGGATTGACGTTGCATTTAAATTTTTGAAGATTGTAGTTGACAGGAAAGCAAGAAGCTGGAAAAGAG
>CAHIKZ030000810.1:0-42500 GCA_903632075.3 Acanthosepion pharaonis | reverse complement strand
CTTTATCAAAACAACAGAATTTAGCATTAAATCACTTGGATTGATTTGTTTTTTTATGGTTTATCAACCTTTTGCAGGTTATTTAAAGTCAGAAAATTTTCTTTAGATTGTAAGAATTTTTTGGAAATGATAATGATTTACTGATATAAATCCTATTAATTAACCCATAGCTGGGGGAGAAGATCCTGATTTATAGCTTTCCCAAGAGTATTTGTGCATAAGTAAATACAATGAGCCTATCTGGAATTGGAACTTGGTTCTCCGATTAACAATTCCGAGCCATTATCCATTACACCACCCGCACATCAAAGTTGGTATCCCAAGTGATCACCCAACTAGGCACTGACCAAGTTCCATGTTACTTAACTTCGGTGATCGTACGAGAACCAGTGTTTTAACGTGATGTGGCTGTAAGCCCGGATTAAGTTGTACTTATTTCTCTCATCGGAAAAGACCCGAAATAAAAAAAATAACTGTCAATCCACCTCTGAAATACATCAAATTAACGTTGATCGAATCGAAGGTATGTGATCTCGGGTCTTTCGCCGAATGTTCAACATTCTTCCGAGGATGCGAGGGATTCTACCCACTCCTTCATAGGTCAGCCGTTTATATAACTTCATTTTATCTAACTGTGTATCCGAAGTTCAGCTGGGTTCAATTCCTGTTTATATTAGTACAGTCATCTGAGAGCCGATTCTGCACTTGGCGGCTCTGAGCTCATCTTCTTGGTCATTCTTTGAGTCACATAGGTCTTTTAATTTTCTGAGGTTACACTGAGTACAAAGCTTACTTCGGTATCTTATTGGGGTGACCACATATCAACTCTTCTTAGATTAAGAGTTCCTGATGGACATTAAATTCGATTTCGACTTTAGCGAGAATCCCATATTACATGTCCTGTCTCCAGTCGTTCTGACCAGGGTTGTGTCAGATCCCAATAAGAATTCCGTCACTGTACTCTCTTCGATACAGGTACCAAATATTTTATCACGTGAAATATCTAGAGAAGATGAGCTCCCCTTAAGGAGAAAGTTATAAATCCATCGCTACATCGCGATGAACGGATGTTCCGTCAGGGATGCCCCGTGCCTCGAACGCCAACCCAGACCTCAAGTGGATCTGGTCCGCAATCCATTCGCTCAAACCCGCCAAGTAGGTTGTGCGTTGCTTTTCTCTGGTCCTCTTACCTTCAATCTGTCCTGTGAGTATCAAATTTTCCAAGCCCTCTTTTCTCATTACATACCCCAGTAATTTCAACCGTCTCTTCCTGATGTTTGTCATAAGCGTCCTTTTTGTTGCCATTGTCTCAAGAACTTCATTGCTCACATGATCGGTCCATGGTATTCTCGGCACGCTTCTGTAGAACCATATTTCTCCTGCTTCAAGTCACTTCTTCATCTACCAGAAGATTGTCCAGTTTTACGAGCTATAAATGAAAATACACCGACTATCCAACCACACGAACAACGTTACATTTCTTTTATGGAGCTCAGCTTTTGGGGTCAATTATAGAGATTTGTTCTTGTGAATTTGTTAATTCGGAACATTGTCGAATGTTTTCAACACCTGTTACACGTGGATTGTTCAAAATGATCTAAGCCTCACCCAAAAGACAGTTTTTTTTACTATTTTTCAATATAGTCGCCCTTGACATCAATGCACTTGGTCTAACAATGCTTAAGCATTGCAAACTCATCACGGAAGAAGGCGGCATTTTGGTCCTCGAAGAACTCCTCCACATATGAACCTTCTATATGAATATCTGTTATACGTGGATCGTTCAAAATGTTCTAAGCCTCAACCAAAAGACAATTTTTTACTATTTTTCAATATAGTCTCCCTTGACATCAATGCATTTGGTCTAAAAATGCTTAAGCATTGCAATCTCATTACGGAAGAAGGCGGCATCTTGGTCCTCGAAGAACTCCTCCACATATGAACCTTCTATATGAACATCTGTTATACGTGGATCTTTCAAAATGATCTAAGCCTCAACCAAAAGACAATTTTTTACTATTTTTAAATATAGTCTCCCTTGACATCAATGCATTTGGTCTAACAATTCTTAAGCATTGCAATCTCATCACGGAAGAAGACGACATCTTGGTTCTCCGAGATCTCCCCCACTGCACATATGACATCATCATCATTTCCAAAAATGGCGATAACGTAGGTGGGATTTAAGTTTAGGACACAAGAAGAATTCAAATGTAGATAAGTCTAGTGAGCAAGTGGGATGGAGTAAAAATTCAAAGCCACAGTTGGCTGCTTCAAGTACTACAGCATGAGCAGCGTGAACGGACACGTTATCCTTCTCTCAGCCTCCGTCTGCGTTTCGACAAGAGACAAGGCCATTGATTTTTGACACAACAACCAGAAGACTACTAAAAACACCTTCCGCCCACCATTGCTTGAAGAAATAATCACATTCGATTACTTCCTTCAGTTGTCTTAATTCTGGTTCATAGAACTGCCTATTAATAGTTTTTCCTTTTTCCAAGAAGTCTGTCATGATTACATCTTCAGATTAAAAAGAAAAACAGAAGTCATCATTTGCCAACAGACGCTGCCTTTTTGAACTTCATCAAGAGTGCAGAAGCAGAGTTTCCACTGTTTGCTTTGAATCTTTGATTTAGGTTCGAAGTTACTAATCAGCGGTGGAAATTCTCAGGGTCAGCCTGGAAGCGAGTCACAAGTGTCCGGGAAATGTCAACCCTTTACAGTGTCAGCATTCTTGGGACTCGTCTTGCAGACAGCTTGCTCACCCCTAAGATCTCAGTTAAAACACTATGGACCAAACCATAACTCATGGACATAGTTATCTACTGGACAGTAAGACGTCTGTTATCCGAAACCATACAGTGAATGGCATCAATGTGTTCATCCGTGGTTGAGATTTTTGGATATCCTGACCTAGGGTCATCTTCTGTGCTATCCCTGCTCCACGTGAATTCCACGGCCCACTTCACAGTTGCATAGAATCGGGAGTCCTTAGAAAGTATCAGTACCATGTCCTCATAGATTTCCATGAGTGTCATACCATTTCTTTTGTAGATACTTTATGACTTCTCGGGTCTATCTTTTGTCTATTTTTAGGTTTGTCACACACCTCTCACCTTTGTATGGGCCTCACTTGCACAGAAATTAAACAGATATCTGAATTATCTTTCTAGTTTTATAAGAAGTGGTAGTATGTTGCCACAACAAAAATGTTCAGCTATGGCTCTTCTTTCTGGGTGAGGCTTAGAACTTTTTGAATGATTCTCGTATGTTAGGAACGGTTTGTGAAGATACCAGATTCTTCCGATTGGTTCCCAAAACCCGGAATTTCTTGTGACGCGTCCGAATAGTCAGTGCAGCGACCCTTATTTTGTCACGACACTAAATAAGATATCCCAGGAAACTTGAATAAATGAGCATATATACTGGATAAAGGTTTTAATGGAGATGTCCATGTTTTGAATAAAGGTACATATTATTTGAGTAATGGTTTCACTAAAGATCTCTGTATTTTGAATAAAGCTATATATATTGTTGTAATTTAGAAAAAGGTAACGCAATGAGGAATAAACAAAACGGAGGTTGGAAATGAAATGGTAATCTTTATAACATCAACAAAATACAATGCTTGCCAGCGGTGTGATGTAGGTAAACCACTGCTAGTGGTGGACTACTTAGCATATTACAATATTGTCCAACCTATTTATGATGATTAGAACATATCCATTAGTGTTCATATGTACGGTATATAACAATTATATATATGCAAAGAAAATGATATATATATATATATATATATATATATATATATATATATATATATATATATATATATATATATATATATATATATCTGAATTCAAAACCTGCGGAGGGTCGTTTTTGGGAACCTTGTGGCATTCAGGTGCACCAGGTTTCTGTATTCGTCCCTCCAAAAAAGTGTGGATGGTCCTGCACGAGGCCTTCACCACTATAATCAAATCTCATGTGCCGATGTCGGGATGTCGGTTTCCTGGAAACTTATCGGCCTGACCTCATACGTCGAACTCGACGGGAGAGTCGATTATATATATATATATATATATATATATATATATATATATATATATATATATATATATATATATTACAGGTAATCGATCCGTTGGTATATAATCCAGGTGGATCCTAGTAATATCAGATATTAAAACTGATCCACAGAGAGTTCAGTTTATTTATTATAAAAGAGCATATATTTTATAAAGCAAAAAAATCAAAATTACCTCATGTGAATATAGTCTATTTCAAACTAGCGCTGCTATGTGCCAGCTATGCATAGCCCAAGACTGTCCAGAAATGGTGTTTTTGAATTTGGTTTAGACAGCCTTGCTGAAAACGTATGGGGCCACCTAAGGGGAAGCCTCAGTTTAGATAAGGAGTCTGGGTCGATGAGAAGGAGATGGACCTGTGTTGGGGTTTTATTTATCGCCAAGGCGTTTAGTTGTATTTAAATTGATTTAGGTTCCTGCTAGTGGATTAATATTATTAGGTGGTGGGAAATTTCTTTTCAATAAAAATACGTATCTTTTGAGGAGGAATATTCTGTACTCTCTTTTCAATAGACGCATCTTCGCAAGTCTACCGCTATTTCTATGGCAAATTTTAAGACGAGCTCCATTCATTAGTTACACCCGTTCAGCGTCATTACTGCAAGGAGACGCCATGCTATTCCCACAAAGTCGAATCAGCCTCATTTCCCCCGTGTTCCATATGTAATGAGAAAGTTTCATTCAGAAAGCTTTTTCCCAAGACCTGCTACTTGGTGAACCCTGCTCCTGAGTGGATGCTTCCCTGGACACTACAATCTTAACTTCTTCAAGTCAAGAATCATTATCCATCTGTCCTATCATAATCTACTACCTCTTCTTGTTTAGATCATACATCTAATACGGCATAAGCATTTTAACAGTGGTCCTCTACCTTGAGAGACTCTCAAAACTGGTATTGAGAAAACTTTTGTATACAGTGTAACCCGGATATAAGAGAGTTGTCGGGACCGGAGAAGAAGTCTCTTATATCCGAGTTTCTCTTATATCCGGGTTTGGTCTGTTTTATATACATTAACACAGGCTCTAATTTGGGACCAGAGAAAATCTCTCTTATATCCGGGTTTCGCTTATATCCGGGTCTCTTATATCCGGGTTACACTGTATAATATAATTTGAATAACTGTCTATAGCGATTTACTAAGCGTAGCTTAGATGTGGCACAAGGCCGAAAATATGGAGCAACGAACTCACTAATCAGTCGTAATTGATCTAGCGGACCAAGCTTCTTAAATATTACATCAAATCAAAGTGCCCAGAGTAACCGTCTATATAGCGATTTAATAAGTGTAGTTTATATTTTGTGCAATTTTGAATGTTCACATTTTGAATAAAGGTATTTATATTTTAATGGTAGATATTGAATAACGGTGATACGATTTGAATAAAAAATACTTTATGTTTGCATGTTTTGAATAAAAGTACGTGTCTTAAAAAAATGGTACTTTTTTTAACAAAAGGCACATCCGATTTGATCCGAGGTATTTATTTTTTTATTATATTCATTTCAAAATAATTTTCACTTTGAATAATTCTTCGAGATAGTATGTAGCAGTTAATCAAAGTATAAACAGGGTGTAGAATTGAACTAATTAACACGATCCGTTTGTTTGGAGAATTAAGTTAGATTAATCACTCGGCGCTCAATATCGACAGTTTTAATGAGAAATCAAGGTTGAAAATGTCAATAATAACGATTGATCAAAAAAAAAAAAAAATGAAATCAAATGACCAACAAGAAAAGAAGCCGAGTTTAATAAAACCTGTTGGAATGATTAAAGACTGCAGATGTAGCCGGAGTAATTGCACTGATATAAGAAATAGCAACACTTGTCGATTTACCGTGGGCCAGTAAAAGGAGACCCAGCAGCAGCAGCAGCAGCCGCAGCGAGTAAATCAACTGCCGCATTACAGATTCCGAGGCTTTATAGACAGCCGCACGTTGGCGTCAAAATATCGCCATCATCGTAAGCAGCAGCGATGGTAGAGAGCTGACAATACCTGCAGTTTCTAAACAGTCACAGCGAAAGTAAATCATTGTATATTCGTACTGCTTCTGTTGCTGGCGTAACAGCCGCTAGTTGCATCGTCGAAAACATTTGTGCAATAATCGCTGGCGACACGTCTTCACTAATCTGCTTCCGCTGAACCTATTGAGTTCGCTTTAAGAGCAGCTAGAATATAGACAACGGAGAAAGAAAAAGGAGCAGACACAATGAATTATAAATCGTCAACGTTACCTCGTATCTGCTATACTTTCATTGCATTCACGAGGTCAGGTCAATAAGTCCATAGCTTGAAACATTTATTTATTATTATTATTATTTTCTTTGATTTCTGGCGTTTACACATTTCTTTCCGGGTCCCGCCCAGGGACCTAAGGTTAGAAATGGCGTCATGACACTTTCCACTGACAAAAAAAAAAAAAAAAAAAATTACATAGATAAAGCCCTTCGTAAGGTGTGGGCTGTACTTGTCAGAACAATTTTCTGTATCACCTTGAGGCATGGACTTCCAGGAATCCCTTCAATTAGTCTACTGGAATCTTTTCCAACCAGTCCTAGGGCTCCAACTACAACAGGGATTGTTGATGTTCCCATATGCCACATTTTCGAGATTTCTATTTCAAGGTCCTTGTACTTTGACAACTTTTTGAATATCTTCAAAGATACATTGCAGTCAGCAGGGACTGCCATATCAATAAGGAGGCACCGTTTTGTTGTTATTATTATTATTATTATTATTATTATTATTATTATTATTATTATTATTATTATTTCCTTTGATTTCTAGTGTGTACACATTTCTTTCAGGGTCCCGCCCAGAGACCTAAGATCAGAAATGGCATCATGACATTTTCCACTGACCAATTAAAACACACACACACACACACACACACACACACACACACACACACACACATACATATATATATATATATATATATATATATATATATATATATTACATAGATAAAGCCCTTCGTAAGGTGTGGGCTGTACTCATGAGAACAATTTTTTGTATTTCTTCTTCTTCTTCTTCTTCTTCTTCTTATTATTATTATTATTATTATTATTATTATTATTATTGTTATTAAACGATTAAATAATAATAATGATAATAATAATAATATATTATTATTATTATTTAATCATTTCACCCAAAGCAAGGCGATAATGCCCCTAGGACGCAAGGGGATTACTGCGAGTTAAAGAGAATGAGAAGATTTTAGTGAGAAGTGAGCAGAAAGGACAATAAAAGAACAGTCTCCAGGAAGACAGAAAATGGCGATTGCAGTTAAATTTTTGAAAATTGTAGTTGTCAAGGTAGCAAGAAATCGGAAGAAAATAAACTATTAGAACAAAGCAGACATTTGCATCTTCATCAATAGAATTGGTGATACCTGGTAACCAATCTTGTATCGCGCTTAAATTCATGCAGCCGAGGCACCATGGAGAAAAGCTCATCAGAACAAATTGCCATGAAAATATTTGTAGAAAAGACAGAGGGAAGCCATGTCACATTGGTGAGAAAGTGACTGAAGTCGAGATGCCAGGTCAGGATCGATTATATTACAGACCCTTCTTTGGAATTTTGTCAAGAATCTCAAGATATATAGAAGGAGCGCTGGACCAGAGATGGCAGCAATGCACAGACGAATGGTAGATTTGTAAATATGCAAGATGGATTTTAAAGAGAAAAATTTATCTGGCACGACACAGTGGACCAACTATCCTAGCAGCAGACTGAATTTAATTCTTACTAGTGAATTTAGACAAGAAGGTTTCTCAATGGGTTATTTAATGCCGACAAATTTTTTATTGCTGGTAATATTTTTTTTTCAAAAATATATTGCTGGTAATATTTCTTTCCTTCAAAAAATCTATTTCTGGTAATATTTTTTCTTCAAAAATGTATAGCTGGTATTTTTTTTTTAAATGTATTGCTGGTCATTTTTTTTTCAAAAATGTATTGCCGGTAATGTTTTTTTTTTAATGTATTGCTGGTAATAATTTTTTCTTTAAAAATTTATTGCTGGTAATAATTTTTTACAAAGTATTTCTGGCATTAAAACCTATTTTTACACATTCATAGTTTTTTTTTTAATCCCAGTTTGGAGGTTAACGATTTACCCATATCTGGAACCCTAACAGGTGTTACCACCCCGGGTCAGGGTGGACCTGGGAACATCAGCAATTAAGAGGTGGTTCCACACTCCTCAAAACCTCCTGATCAGAGGCCTTGCTACTGGACGTAGTTTATCGTCTTACCCAGGACGAGACAAGAAGGAGATGAGATTGAAAAATATGTTTGATATGATATGCCAAAATATATTTTTTTTATTTTTCATTAATCTATGTAGTACGACATACTATGAACTGGATTACATTACTACATTCTTTAGTTCCACCTATTCTAGCTTTCACAGCGAAAACTCACCATGCTGTGCATTTTGTAGCATTTCACCTTCATTCTCTTTGTATTCCATTAGTGAGATGTAAGTTCCGCTCGAACAGATTCTTCCCACGAACCGCTTCTCTGTGGAACCGACTCTCAAGAGGATGCTACCCCCAATCTTAATCTATTCAAGTCTAGGGTTAACCGTTATCTTCCCCACATATCCTCATAAACTGTCGTCCTTACTCTGTAACCCGCTTCCTCAAGTGGCTTTTGAGCCTTTTACAGGATGAAGATTATTGAAAGAAAAATTACTGTCGACTACTACGACTAGTGTAGAATAAAGATTAACGAATGAACTTTCGAAAAAAGAAAAAAGGATTATTTTTGAACTCTTGTCGCATGTACGTGTGAGTGCCTAATCCACGTTGAAAAAGCCTGGTGTTGCATTCGAAACGAGTGGACGTTCTGTTAAATATCTTAACGGTCAAGTTAAGAAAGACAAAACTACTTGAGTTCAATTCTCCGTACAATGTGTCAGATCAGGACCAGTTTAATAAATACATCCTTTTACGACAACGCATTACCTGAGAGTGTCGAGAATCCGTGAAGGCTACTATGTCTACTGTAGAAAGATGGTTAAAAGTATAGTACCCCCACCCCCAAAAAAAACAACGCCCAAAATTAGTCAGTTAAATTCTTCCTCCAATTTGAGGCCTTGTGTCAGATTAGAACAAGCTTAGCTCAACTACATCTGCCAAAGAGAGATTGTTTGTCTACCTTGTATAGAGCGCGATCTTCTGAAGCAGGCTTACGGCAACTTCACGTTGGCCGATCATTGAAGTTAAGCAACCTTGAATCTGGTCAGTACCAAGATGGGTGATCGCTTGGGAATACCAGTTGCTATAAGCGTAGATGTGGGGGGGATATAGAGTGATTACGGCCATTTCACGTTGGAACATCGGTTCCCGTACGATCACCGAAGTTAAACAACGTCGTGCCTAGTCAACACTAAAATGGGTAACCGCTTGAGAATACAAGACGCTGTAAGCTTGGACGTGCGGGTGGTATAAAGGACTTACGGTCACGATCGAACACGGGTTCCCGTACGATCACCGAAGTTAGGCAACGTCGAGCCTGGCCAATACCAAGATGGGTGACCGCTTGGGAATACCAGGTGATGTAAGCTTGGATGTGCCGGTGGCGTAATGGATAATGGGTCAAGATTGTTAACAATCCGATTTGCAATCCCCTTTGGATTCGTTATATTCACTTACATGCAAATACCCTCTGGAAAAGGTACGAATCATCCTCTTCCCCCACAGGCTCTAGGTTAAATTGTAAGACGTATCACCAAACTATTATTATCTAAAATAAATTCTTACAATATAAAAATATTTTCTGGCTTTAAATAACCTACAAATGGTTGCTAAGCCGTAGAAAACGACTCAATCAATCAATCTATTCAGAAGCACGGTTAACGAAACGAACTCAAAACACATAGGTTTAATCTATATATCATTAATTCACTCATTCTAAACCACTAAGAATCGACCTCACTTTTCTCCTCTGCACATACAAATACGTGACATTCTCACTATCGGACAAACAGTTCACGCAGACAGGTCGTCAACACGTACGTCAAGGAAAATTTCATCTCCCTTTCCAAGCCATAGTAGTAACATTTATCTTTTAGCACTCAAAAGCATTTGGGGTAAGCAGACCACCAAACAGTTCTTGCATTTTCTAACTAAATTATCAGGACACTTATTACACACATGAAAAAAAATAAAAAAATACCCCGCAGTACCCTGCCCTATTACAACAATAGCGATAAGCAAACAAATCTAACTAATAATAAATGAGCGAGTACTGCGTTTATTCTCACTCTCTCTCTGTCTCTCTTTTTCTGTCTGTCTGTCTGTCTCTCTCTCTCTCTCTGTCTATCTATCTGTATACACATTGCTTATTCTTTATTTTATCCTTCTATCGGATTCTGATACATATTTAATCTACATTTGACCCCAAACTTGCAATTTTACTCAGTATTAAAGTCTCTTGTGTTTACAAAACCACATAAGAACCGGATAATAAATAATACTCATTTTGTTGTTTCCACGTTTAGCTTTTACCCATTTTTACGAGTATTTTTGTATATATAAACGTTAGCGGAGTTATAATTATTTACTCGGGATTATAATTTCCCAACGCTACATACTAATTTTATTAAAACTCAAACTGTTTAATAGAATGAGCATGTGAAATTAAGATAGCGAAGTTTCAAGAAATTAAATTATCATTAAGATGTAGAAGTGTAATAAAAAAAACCCAGAAAAATCAGGTTTAATAGTTTTGCGATTATACTTAAAACTATATATATAACATGGTAGGCAGGAATTGCTTATAGAAAAAATATAATTGATACTATTTTTTATATAAACCTATAACTAATACCGGATTTTATAAGCCTATAAATAATTCTGGACTTTATTTTTATAAGCCTTTAATTAATTCTGGACTTTATTTTTATAAGCCTTTAATTAATTCCGGCTTTATTTTTATAAGCCTTTAATTAATACCGGACTTTTTTTTTTTTTTTAATGAAATAAAGGCATTTATAATTAATACCGGAGTATTTTTTTTAATTTTTGTAATTAATGTCGGTAGACATTAATGGGTAAAGCTGAATTTTGTTTAGGATAGCCAGTGAGAATCGAAATAACTACTCAGAAATAATGTTCAACCAGAGTAGCCTTGTTAACCATAACTCTGATAGAGACAGAGTAGGGGGGGGGGAGAAAAGAGATAGAAAGAGATAGGAGCAGGATATAGGTTAAGTATATAATAACATATATCTGATCTATATAAGAAATATATACATACATACATATATATATATATATATATATATATATATATATGTACGTTTGTGTTTATCTATCTATCTATCTATCTATCTATCTATCTATCTATATATCTATCTATATATATAAATAAAAATATGCACATATAAATGTATGTTTATAAATGTATGTATATATGTCTCTCTGTGTGTATGTGTGTGTTTAGAGCGGGAACAAGAAAACATTTCTGTATTTTTGTGTGAGAAAGATTGAGATGAATAAACAGATAGGGGGAGTAGAGTGTGATACGACTAGCTAGATAGCTCTATAGATAGATAGATAGATACATAGATAGATAGATAGATAGATAGATAGATAGATAGATAGATAGATAGAAATGAACAAAGATAGATAGATAGATAGGTAGGTAGGTAGATAGATAGATAGATAGATAGATAGATAGATAGATAGATAGATAGATATGAACAGATTGAGATAGATTGAAATAAACACTGAGATAGATAGATAGATAGATAGATAGATCTGAAGATAGATCTGAAGATAGATATATAGAAAGAGAGAGAATAAACGCAGTACTCGCCCACTTATCATTAGTTACATTTGTTTGATTATCGCTATTGTTGTAATAGGGCAGTGTACTTCAAGCCACTTATCCGACAACAAGGATAATCTAAGAGAAAGGTAGCGAGGATTATGATAATGATGCTAAGACGATGAAGAGGCTGTTGCTAAACAATCTTCTTAGAAGCGGCATCAGCAGTAGTTGTGTTAGTAGCAGCAACACTTGTAGCAGTCATAGTCGTGTGTCGTAGGATGCATCTGCAGTAGAGCTTGCTGCTGCTGCTGCTGTGTTGACGGTAGGTCTTGTGCATTGCCAATCTAGAAAAACCACCATTAATCAATGGCACACACGTTTTACACGTGGAACATTAGCGTCAAACCTGACGTCATGGAAGCGGACGAGTCGATTTTCGTCTTGAGCGGGGGCGGCAGGCAGAGAGATTGGCTCAAAGCGAGTCCTTCGTGGTGACGTAAGGGGCCAATCGCAAAGTTAATTGTCAAAAACACATAATCAACAAGCCATTTATTGAGAAAAGGCTCACTTGTTTCTAGTGAAGAACTTTTTTTTTGTGGGATGGAGACGTGGGTATTGAAGCAACATGTCGTCCTAAAAACAACAACAACAACAAAAAAAAAGAAGGTTTTTTAAAGTAAGCGTGTAGGTATTTATCTTGCCGCCCACTCGAACGGAATGTGGCACAGGGCTGGGGTTAAATTAGGATTCCTATGCATACATAGACACAAGACCTATTTAGTTCCTTCGGCATTTCCCTGTTGGGACGTCTGAAACGTTAGGGGTTAACGCAATGGCGGGATTTACCTTTTCTTTTAGGAACTATTCATTTACCTTATAAACTTTTTGTTTATAAAATTAGTAGCGGCTTCTCTTTCTCCCTCTCTCCCTCCCTCCCTCCCTCCCTCCCTCCCTCTGTTTTTACGTTCATAATTTTTTTTCGGTGGATATAAAAGCAAGGTGATTTTAGAAACTGTTTTGTGTGAACTTATACAATTTTAATAAACAGTTCGAGCGAAACCCCTGAATTCTATCATTGGATTAACCTTAGTTGTCCCTCTTCTTATAAGATGGGTGTAGTGCTGTCTGGGAAGGGCTCGACTCCTTGAAGCTTTTAATTCTTTGTGCTCAGAAAGAAAGAAGGGACATATATCATCCACCCACGCTATATTTTTGTTTCAATCGCACACACACACACACGATATTGAGTCACACCCCCCAACGAGGGTGTCATGTGGCACAAGGCCTTTTTAACGTGGGCACACACACACACACACACACACACACACACATTTCGTTGAATATGACAGACAAGAACGATGTGGGAAAAAAAAATTATTGAGTTTTTCTAGTATTCTTAATTGTTTTCGTTTGGTCCGAGTAAGGGAGTGTAAAATAGAATGTCGACAACTCGAATTCTAGCCACGTTCATTTCGCGGGGCTCGGAATAGATGCTACTACTATTCAATCGGCATCAGACAGCTACATCTGAAAAGATAACCATGGGAAGAAATTAACAACAAACCCCTTGAAAATGGCTAACGAAGTGGCCGAAATCGCCTGGGACAATAGACACGACGGACAATTTTTACACTTCCTTACCTCTATCAAACGGAAACATTTATGATTGATAGAAAAACTCAATAAAAAAAAAATCTTCCGTCTGTCATATTCAACGAAAAAATGTTTCAAAGAAAAGTTACTGTCCAAATATACATTATATATATATATATTTTTTCTAATTATGTGTTTGTTGATATATAAAATTATGCAAAATTTTATATCGTTATATATATATATATATATATATATATATATATATATATATATATATATAAAATGATGGCTGTCCATTCGATTACGTGCATGACCACTTTCTTACGTGTAAGAAAAGTGCCTGTAACTCAGAGAGATTATAGTGATGGACACTTGTACAACATGAATATAACTCTCTGAACATCAACTAAGATAATCCAGTGACAAGAATGACTGGTGTTTGCTTCAGTCAGAGTTGTCTTTCCTTTTAATAAGTTGGTATATATATATATATATATATATATATATATATATATATATAGAGAGAGAGAGAGAGAGAGAGAGAGAGAGAGAGAGAGAGAGGAGTTCGAATCCCAGTCGAATCCATTACATTCACTTACGTGCTAATACCCTTGTAAAAGGTATGAATCCTCTTCTTCTGCCCCCCCCCAAGTAAATAGCAGGACAACTGGGTGGCAACCAGTCTAGGAAAAGAACAATTCAAAACATGCACAGGGTCGTTTGGGGATCTTGTGACATACGGTGCACCAAATCTCTGTATTCGGCTCTTCCAAAAAGTTGGGTTAGTTCTGCACAAAGCCTTCACGACTAAAATCAAAACATATGTGCAAATGTCGGACTATCGGTTTCTAGGAGTTCTTAGACCCTCATACTTCGAGAAATGACAGGACAGTCCTATATATATATATATATATATATATATATATATATATATATATATATATATATATTATAAGAGATAATAAAACATTTTGAAATCGATACATAAAAGCTTTCATGTTTCAATACTATGATTGTACTTCTTCAGGCGATGGTAAGTAACTGGTGATTAAATGATTTTTAAGGAAATTCAAAAGCAAGGTACTACCTCTTTTCCGAAAGTTAAAGGTGTGGGGTGGGGACATAAGGTCAGAATTAAAAAATAGACTTGTGGGTATGTCTTGATTAACCAATTAAATGTCAGATCTACGCTAAATAGAAGAGTAAGCTGAGAGGGTGAATATATGTTACGAAAAACCGGAACATAGACAGGTCATCATTGACGATTGAGGAAAATATGCCAGTGACAAATGTATGGGGATTGTAGACAAATATGGCATGTTCAATTTGTTGAAGGGACGTGAAGTTAACAGAAAAAAATTAATTTTTTTTAATATTCTGGAATCTTCTTACTATATATATATATATATATATATATATATATACATGTGTGTGTGTATGTGTGTATGTGTGTGTGTTTGTGTGTGTGTTTGTGTGTGAATAAAAACAAAAGGAAAGATTTTCTCTACCAACCTGTTTCGTTCTCCGAGGGACTTTTATCTTGATAAAGTTATTCTAGAGACAAAACCCGTTGCTAAAGAAAATGGTTTATTTTGTATTTATTCATCTTGCCTTCTTACAAATATATTTTATTTATTTCTGAAATTTTACACACGAAAATACACACACACACACATATATATATATAGCAAGAATTCACCTAAACAATTTGACTAAATTCAGTCGATAAGATCTGTCTGTTTAATTATTTATTGTGTTTTAATTAATTTTATTGTATTTTATATTTTTTTCTATTGTATTTCAATAATTTTTATTGTATTTTTATAATTTTCGAACAAAATATGTGTTCTCCGACAGGAATAGAACCTGTATTCCTATACATTTATAAATAGTAATTTGTACTTTACCCACCAGACCCGACTCTGTAGCTGAGCACGTCACTTAAAATGACAGTTTCCGTATAGGAATACAGGTTCGATTCCTGTCGGAGAAGGTTATATTTTTTACAAAATTTCTCGAAGATTCAGGCCGGTAAATGTAATTAATACTGTTGAACAAACAATCAAAGCATTTACTTAAATAAATTATATATATTAAAATAACGTATAAGCTGAAATATATTAGAATAATTGCTGAACTTAACCCATTGCGTATATATATATATATATATATATATATATATATATATATATATATAGCCTAATATATATATATATATATAGCCTAATATATATATATATATATATATATATATATGCGTGTACGTGTGTGCGTGTGTAATGATTGGTTGCTCATTTCCGATTACACTTGTCTGCTAGCGTTACTCTTTAGATACATTTGTATTTCTTCAGCACTCCCACAACTAACTTGTTGTTTATAGTGCAACTGTACTGATCGAGCCTTAGTTATTGTTTCCGGGTGAGATAGCCCGCAATCTAATATGATCACTTACTGAAGCAAGGTCAATACACGAAAACCCTCGGTCACAATAGCTTGTGACTTCGTCCTAGCAAAAACCATTAGACGCTTTGTGAAATGTCTCGTTTACCCAATTTTACTGACAAGGCTTACGTCAGCGCGTGGTATATATATATATATATATATATATATATATATATATATATATATTTATAGAGAGAAAGAGAGAGAGAGAGAGATACAAAGGTGAGGTAAAGAAGACGGTTTTTTTTAAATGGCTGTTACTTTCGAAATCGCCTGTTCTCTCTGTCTCATTCTGTGTATAGATAGATCAATATATACATACACACACACACACACACACACACACATATATATATATATATATATATATATATATTTGTAGTGATATTGTGTCGCATTCTAACATGTTTTTTGTTGTAATATCCTAATATATATATATATATATATATATATATATATATATTAGGCTATTGCAACAAAAAACATGTTAGGACCGCTACAGAATTGCAGTCGTGTTTCAAAACACAATGATGCGTCTCAGGCGTCTGTAGCTTACTGGCGAGGGAACAAAATATTAGGTTACAAAAGCAAAATACACCCTCATTTTATGAAAAAAATTATAAAATAAAAAGAATAAAAGCTTGATACCTTTACCCTGATCAACCAATCAAATATGGCCTACGTTAAATTCAAACTAAGCGAAAAAGTAAAAAATTAGAAATTATTATCTTACAAATGTGTCAAGGCAATGTTTTATCATCTAACAGCAGCCAGGCATTAACTTAAAGACTGATACGAATGGCTACAATCAATGTAAACATGTCAGAGAATCAACTCCCTTAAGAAATAAAACCGGGGTAGGGGAGCTAGAGAGGTAATTTAACCGAATGCCCAACATTGTGAATTTTCTACATAATTTTTTGTAGTTGATAAATAAGAAGCCTGTTTAAGAAACTTGTAAATAATCTAAATATATAGAATTATTTGGTAAATAATATGCAACTGTTAATGATATATGGTGTTAATGATATTAACCAATCGATGTAAAATGTCAGAAATACTAACTAATTGCCTATACATTCGTATAAGATGTTAATAATACTACCAGAAGATCAATACGGAACTAAATTAAACTCATAATTAATCAAATAGAAATTTAAGTCATATACGGTACAACACAGTTCAACTAAAATCTAAGAAAAACATTGTCAAATTCCAAAGTGTAAATGAATTGTAAGATAAAATTTACCGTTAACTTGGATCTTTGATTTAATAAAGCATTCTTGTCAAAAAACCTGATAATTTCCATTTTTTCATGTAAACACAGAAAACAGGGTTCATGTAAGGATCTACATGTCCTTGCCATTTTAAAAATTTTCCATTTCACCTTAGGAGTTTTATTATCATCTTTTAAACTCCCAAAATATTTAGAAAGTGACATAAAGTGATGTATTATTTCTATAAGTATTATTAGTGAAGGGCATGATATGTTGATATCACCTAGTCTTAAAAGAATTCTTAGTACCACCAATATAGAATTTTTCAACCGTCGGATTCTCTATTGTAGAGATAGTACTTAGGTAAACAAGAGATTTAGTTAAACATTTGTTTAGCAATGGGCATTGGTCTGAATTCCTACAATTACATTGACTAGTGTCATTAGTAATATTTATTTTGGAACGTGCATTATGGTCCAGATTATTACATTGCTTTAAAATTTTATTATTGTGTAAGTTTATAATCTTTTCAAGATTATTGGTGCAGCTATGACTTAGTTTTAATGTGTTTCTATATTTTACAAAGAAGGTTAATTTTAGATGAATAATTATCAATTAAAATATTTAACAGAAACACATTAAAACTAAGTTATAACTGTACCAATAATCTTGAGAAGACAATAAACTTACACAATAATAAATTTTTCAACCAATTTGATAATCTGGGTCATAATGCAGAGAAAAGAAAAAAGAAAAAGGAAATAATTGAATATTTCTATCCAGAAAAGAGAAAAAAAAAAAAAAGAAAAGAGAAAAAAAAACAGAAGAAAAACGAAAAATGAAAAAAAAGAAAAGTTAAGAGAAAAATAAAATAAAATAATTTAACATTTATCGCCAGAGAAAAGAAAAAAGAAAAAAGATGCCAAAAGAGAAAAAGAAAAATACATGAAAAGCAAAAGTAAAAAAAGAAAAAGAACATTTTGTTATGGTCCGGTTCCTTGTACCACGGTGATAGTCCATGGTAGAACCAATAAAGAAGAACTCGAATACGGATATGGAATAACACAGATATATTACAAACAGAAATATATACAGAGAAGTGGGAAGTGTTAGTACGAACGATCAGGTTTAGTAGGGAGAACAATGTAGTCTCGACCAGTATCACTATTCCAATGTCTTGTAGTAATTGTCTGAACGCGACTCCGTTTCGGACTGCCTCTGACTCGACTGACTGATTCGCTCGCTCTGACTGACTGACAGAATCCTGCCGAACTTCTGACGGACTTCAGACTGAACGGTATTTAGTCACCCCTCCAACGAGGGCATCATGTGGCACAAGGCCGGTTTAACGTGGCATCTCCGAGCCCGTGGGCTCGGCCAAAAATATGCCCTTTGAACCCGTATAAACGGGTTCAGGGTCGGTTTACCTCCCCGAAAGAGAATCTGCTCTTCGGCGTAGCCTCTTTCGGGTTTCCTCCCCGCCCGAAGGCAGAGAGTTCAACCGATCAGCCGGTCGCCCGTCTTCGGGCTGAACTCCCTGCTTCCTCTTGAGGCGCAGGATTTATTACGTATGCAATAGTCCATAATGTTATTATGGGTAAGGTCCCATAACACATTTTAATTATTTTCTTCAGAATAAAGAAAAGAGAAGAAAAAGACTAATGAAGGAAACAGAAAAAAAGAAGAAAATAATTGAAATATTTTCTCCAAAACAGCTTTATTCTACAAGAAATTATTTGCATAAATTGCCATTGATGAAAGCTGATCTGATTTCCAAGGGTTGGGGGTTATGGTCGCTTCTCCAGTTGCGGTGTCGTCGGCTGTAGGTATCTTTACGTAGGAAATCTTGAAAGCGAGTGCTGGAGCAAACATAGGATTTGATAATAAGTCAAATATTGTGCAAATCTCATTTGTAGAGTTATTTAAATGAAAACATCAACGGCACTAAAGAATCGTGGGATTATATAACGCATTGGAGCAAGCAGTCATAGATAATATCAGCTAATGCTACTCTAATGAAATCGAAAGCTGTAACGATCAATTGATCCATTAAGGAACTGATTCAGTGTCTGTGTAGCTGGTCATAAGAGCTCCGGGATCGAATTTTACATATTTTTTGTGGGGCCCCAGGTTCGGAACCAAAGTCTGTAAAATCAAAGAGGACAAAAGGTTTCTTTATTTTACGACAGGTCAACATTTTTTCAGTGGTTTAACGTAGAAATTATTCTTTTTAATTATTGTATTTGAGTCTATAAGAATTTACTTAGGTCAGGGAGAGGAAAATATTGATTGTTTATATTTGAGTCTACAAGCATTTATGTGGTTTCGTGACAGCTAAATATTGGTTGTTTATATTTGAGTCTACAAGCATTTATGTGGTTTCGTGACAGCTAAATATTGGTTGTTTATATTTGAGTCTACAAGCATTTATGTGGTTTCGTGACAGCTAAATATTGGTTGTTTATATTTGAGTCTACAAGCATTTATGTGGTTTCGTGACAGCTAAATATTGGTTGTTTATATTTGAGTCTAAAAGCATTTATGTGGTTTCGTGACAGCTAAATATTGGTTGTTTATATTTGAGTCTACAAGCATTTATGTGGTTTCGTGACAGCTAAATATTGGTTGTTTATATTTGAGTCTACAAGCATTTATGTGGTTTCGTGACAGCTAAATATTGGTTGTTTATATTTGAGTCTACAAGCATTTATGTGGTTTCGTGACAGCTAAATATTGGTTGTTTATATTTGAGTCTACAAGCATTTATGTGGTTTCGTGACAGCTAAATATTGGTTGTTTATATTTGAGTCTACAAGCATTTATGTGGTTTCGTGACAGCTAAATATTGGTTGTTTATATTTGAGTCTACAAGCATTTATGTGGTTTCGTGACAGCTAAATATTGGTTGTTTATATTTGAGTCTACAAGCATTTATGTGGTTTCGTGACAGCTAAATATTGGTTGTTTATATTTGAGTCTACAAGCATTTATTTGATTCAGGGATAGGTAAATATCGGTTCTATATATTTGAGCCTATAAGCATTTATTTGTCTTGGGGAGAGCTAAATATTGTTTATATTTGAGTCCGTAAGTATTTACTTGGTTTGGTGATAGGTAAATATTCGAGCTTTTCGAATATAGAATAAAAAATTACAATCGTTGTTATTTTCTGTAAAACCTTCAGTGTTGTTGTGTGTATTTTGAAGTATCGATGAAATCATCACAGCATTGGGTACTCTTAGGAGTGGAGCCTAATTGGGAGAGACAGTCCCGAGTCACTCGCCTTCATTGTTAAGAAACGGCTTCTTCTTTCTGACCATGAAACCCGAGTTCGAATCTCACCACGGTTGATTATCGGAGAGGGAGACGATTCCAGCGTGCGGCACCTTAGGAGAGTGTCTGAAAACAATACCACGGGTTGACCCAAGTGAAATTGGGTAGACGAAACACTTGGAGGACATCGATAGCTGTGTTAGCACGAAGTCACAAGTCATCGTGGCCGAGGGCTTGAGTGTGTTGACGTCGTTCAGATTGTTGATCATGCTAGATAACCAGGAACTGTAACTAAGGTCTTCTCAGCATAGTTGCAGTATAAACCACAGGTTGACTCTGTGGGTGTTGAACGAATATAAATGTGCCTGTGCGTGCGTCTGCAATAGGGACTGGCTAGCCGCACTAGTAGGTGGTTATCTTCGAATACGAGTGGCCACCAACTATTATATATATATATATATATATATATATATATATATATATATATATATATATATATATATATATATACGAATTATTTATCAACATTGCGCATCTAATGATGAGTCCCAAAAAGGACAAAACGGCCGTCCAGTGCTTTCTGCTGAGGTTTCTTATTCTAGAGTCAATGAATTACTATGTGCAATTAATTAAGTCTCCAATCTTTGTCTGTCTGTCTGTCTCGCTCTCTCTCTCTCTCTCTATATATATATATATATATATATATATAATTAAAGTTTCCTGATTTCGTAGATGCATCTATTGTTCAGATATTGAGCACTCTACCACAAAACTTGCTTGCTTTAAATTCTTTTAACAGCAAACTCCTGAAAAACCAGAAATTTTGGCTAGAATCGCCCCTTCCACACCGATAACATCAGGAAGTCTCTCATTCCTGACAAATCGACCATGGTGAGATTCCAACCAGAGTCTCATGGTCAGAAAGCGAACGTTATATATATATATATATATATATATATATATAAGAACGAATAGAGTACAATTCCAACGTTCGTAACATTTAATTCAAAAGAGGTCTCAATACAAGTAGAGCGAATGTAAATTACAATTGTAATTTACATGATGAGATTTACTTGATGAGATGCGTTGATACGCACCAAAACGCGACTGCAATTGTGTAGCGATTTTGACATGTTTTTCAATGTAATATCCTAAAGTAAAGCATATATATATATATATATATATATATATATATAAAATAAACACTAATATATACACTTATAATTTATTACATGAAATCGTAATCACGATGCAATTCATCAGACCTACAAATTCAAAAAGCTTTTGAATTTGCAGTTCTGATGAATTGGATCGTGATTATTTATTCTAATGTAATAAATTATAATCATGGAATATATGCTTGAGCCTTTTATATATATATATATATATATATATATATATATATATATATATATATATATATATATATATAATATTATGGAATATTATGTGTTTGAACCTTTATATTATATTCTTGCTGTCATGTACATAGAGCTCTATCTGGATTTTATCCTTTTCGAAATATATATATATATATATATATATATATATATATATATATATATATAACAATATTGACCACTAATATCTATCTATCTATCTATCTATCTATGTATCTATCTATCTATCTTCTTATTCTATTATTTTTCTATTCCTCCCCACTTTAAACTGCCAACTAGTAATCATTGAAACAGTTTGTGAAACGTTATGTACTGACAAAAGTACGCAGGTGTAGGCTTTAAGAAAGTTTTATTCAACTGAGAATACAAAGTTCGCTTTTATAGTCCCAGTAAACAGAAATAGCTCTCTCAAAGAGGAGATTAACAAATCAAAGAGAGACCACTCTTGATTGTTTATCACACCTTAATTGATTGATTTATTATTTGCGTTCAAATGAACAAAAAAAGAAATACTTATTTTGGCGGAACATTAAGTTTCCATTTGTTTTAATTCTTTTCCTGACTAAAAAATTCCTTCTTCCTTAGGTTCCCTACCATTGGACCCAAGTCCCCCCCCTTGTGAAACTCTAGCTAGCTTAAATACTGTCTTCTATCACTCTCCGATTCAGTAACAAAGAGAGAAACCTATGAGAAACCTTTTTCTCGATATATCTCACCAGCTGATTCAGAACAATCACTGTTTTTACTGTCTTCACCACCACCTATGTAAGTGGTTCACATTGTCTGAGGTCACATACATCCTCTTGCAATCCTAGGTTTCCTCAATACAGCCCCGATTTTAAATTGTCAGCGAGTAGTTTTTTCATCATTATACTTTTACAGTGATAATTATTCAAATACTTTCTGAGTCCAAATTGCTTTATAAATTGTAATCCAATGAACAATCAAAATCCACATTTCAATAAAATGAAAAAATAAATTTGTTTTAATGCCTAAATCCACCCCTGACTCAAATTTTACCGTGTAAACGTTTTTTGGAGGCAATTGCGTTTTATTTAAGAAAATCTAGTCTACATACTGCCTTAAATGCCTGTCCAATTCTCTGCCAGTGTAAGAAGACCCACAACAAAATAATTTCTTTTGATATATCTTCTCAGCTGTTCTACAAAAAAAAAAAATGTTAGTTTTCATTGCCTTCATAGCCGTAAGTAGTTCTCAGATTCCTCACCAGGCGATCCAAGTTCTCCCCAATTATTCTTCTATCTCGAATATCATCTAATATTTTCACACTTATATACCTGGCATATACACAATTCCTCCCTAATTCCCACCGCTTTTCAAAAATTCCTCCCCTAATATTTGAAATTCCTCCCCTGGGAGCCAAGTGTCTCCCGTTTGAATAGCACTGAACGATTACCTTGAGTCTCTATCCGATTCCCTGCCCGACTAAGAAGACCAATGAGAAAGCGAATTCTCTCGTAATATCATGTAAATAGTTAATAAAAAAATCACCAAAACTCGGTTCACTACCGTGAAACGAACTTCGTTTTCCCAGAACATTTTGTGTGAATATATTATTGATGAAAAGAAGTATTGACGATCAATAAACGAAAACGAGGCTGTCTCAAGCCCCCAAGCCTCCCGCCATCTTTGTCTAAGCCCAACAAACTTGAATCAAAGGCTGATGCTTTATTCATAGAAACATTCGACTGCTGACTATCAAATAGCAACATTGACAACCTCAAACATTTTTTATTGTTTATTTCCTCGCATCAGTCAAACGTTGATTTGTTTTGGGCGTTTTTATTTGCGAGTTTTTCACCATGATGTCTCTAAACTTTAATCTAGCGAATGAATCTCATTCGAACGAAGGTAATGTAGAAAGTCTAATGTGAATGTCGAAAGCGGTTGTGTTGATCCTGTTCAGAAACCGTATCATTAAAGTTATATAAAAAATGATTTTTGGGTTATAAATCCCAGCTAACATTTTAATACCCCTCATCGATATATATATATATATATATATATATATATATATATATATACTAATAATTATACTCGATTAGTAAAATAACTGGGATAGCAAACTTGCAAGTATATCAAAACAAATTGGTACCCGAGGAAAAAATTGGAAAAAAAATGCAAGAAGTAGAAATGTCCGAACAGGGCGAAAAAAATCGTCCAGTGCTTTAAGTTTTTAGTCCAATGAAAAAACCCCAAGCGAGTAACTAAGCTAAAACGTAGAGTACTCAATACGCCGAGGAGAGCAAAGATAAATAAAATAGATCCTAAAGAGCCAGGAACTACCTACCTAGGTTTCATCTGAACGGATCTTTATGGTAATCTGCCTTACCCTAAAGATCCATTCAGGTGAAACCTAGGTAGGTAGATCCTAGGTCTTTATATATATATATATATATATATATATATATATATATATATATGTATATGTGTGTGTGTGTGTGTGTGCGGATGTAATAGACAAGTTAATGACACTTGAGGATTAAAAAGATAACAAAATGATAACAATATTGACTGATGACATTTATTATATATTAGTACGACTTTTGACTAAACTGAATAGAAAGATTTTAAAGTCGATATTTTCAAACACGCCTGTGTCCTTTTTCAACGGGACGACAAATAAACAATGAAGTTGGACTCACTCTTCTGGGCATTGTTGTTGTTACTTTTTTCTTCATGTGTTTTATTATTGTAAGAAATTTAATGTTGGCCAGGTAGTTTTTCAGGATTAGGGTTGTGGAGGTTTTGTAAAAGGCTCTCTGTAGAAACTGTATTCTCTGAGTAAACCTAAATCCATGTTTAATCCTTTAACGCGTGATTCTATTTTGAAAATGTATTTTAATTCCGATTTCCCTCTTTCTTGTTGGCTCTTAAATGAAGATGCTAAGAGCATGTATCTGATGTTATCAATGCTGTGATTCAGTTAGTTGAATTGTGCAGCGACAGATAAATTGTTGCTGCCTTTGATGGTTTTGTTTATTGTTATTGAACCAAAGACTGCATTCCGTGCTTGTTTCTCCAACATATTTCCCTTTCTGCATTTGTGACAGGAAAGTAAATATATAATACTTGAACTGTCACAAGTTCATATATATATATATATATATATATATATATATATATATATATAAAAGAAATAATCATACATTGAATCAGTTAGCAATATTAATGCGATTAATGGCGAAATCTCTTCGCTAATAGACTTAATATAAGCATTGAACTACTAACAATCCACTGGATGATGCGATCCTTATGTATAAAATTGTTGTCAGATGGATCTGGTGTATTTTTTTTATAGAAGCAAGTACTTTCAAAGACATCATGTCCTCATCGTCAGGTTGTAATTTTTTTCTTTAAAATCAAAACTTGAAGACGAAATAAATGTGTTGTAAACCGAAAGATGTTATTTTTTTTTAAAGAATTTATTAACGGTTGTGTAATATTGGAACGTGCAAGTCACAATGCTAAAGTTCAAATATTTCAAGTGAGAATTTTTATATGAATTTTGCAATTTGGTAAATCCACGAATTCTTTTGTTGTAAGTGTTTTCCAGTTAATGTGACATGAACTAAGTACATAGTTCAATTAATAGAGTGATATGTCTTAGTAGATTGTTTTTCTCCGGAATTTCGTACTGCGGATCAATTGTTTTTTTTTTTAACGTATTATATTAGGCAGCATATATTTTATATTATAAGGAATATATATATATATATATATATATATATATATATATATATATATATATATATGAATAAAGACAAAAAAAACTTATCTTAGCCGACGCGTTTCGTCCTCTGATGGACTTTATTAGAATGTCGTCAGTTTTTCAGAATTTTTACATTTAAGAACGCTCCTACATAAACACCAGGTTAACTGAAAGTCAAGGTAAATTATGGAGGATGCTACGTGATGCAATTTAATATCTAAACCACGAAAGTCTGGCATCTGTTCCAGATAGAATGTCGAATTCTCTGCCTCTGAGCAGAGAGGAACCCGGACGAGCCTCCGCCGAAGGGCAGAGTCTCGTTCGATGAGGTAGACTGCCCCTGAACCCGTTTGTGCGAGTTCAAAAAGGGAATATTTTTGGCTGAGCCTACGGACTCGGAGAACCCCCCGCTAAAAAGGCCTTGTGCCACATGCAACCCTCGTATGTGTGTGTGTGTGTGGGGGGGTAGCTAAATATACTAACACACGAAAGTCAGTAAATGTTGTTGAATTTTTTAATAATGTAGTTATTATTTATATTATTTTGTTTGAGATTAATTTATGTATTACACATTTTAAATAATAGAAGTTTATGAATTTAACCGTTTTCTTTTAATTTTAAAATTTTCTCATAGTCATGTTTGTTGGCTTAGATTTACCGATGAGATCCCCTCTTAGCGACATTTTGACTTGTCTATTTTTAAAATTTCCAGAAAGTGTCCCTTTAAAAATATTTTACCACAAACTTCTTCTTATTTTAGCTACATAGAAGATTCTCTATCCACATGACAGTTTTACCCGGTCTTGTTTTATAAAATTAATAACATCGAACCCACAATAGATTTTATGCTTGAATATGAGGATCATAGAACTAATAATGACCTTCAGTTGGAGGATTACAGAAAATCTACCAAGAAGTATGACCTTTATTAATTTCTATTCTCACCACTGTAACAAAATAAAATCTGGAAGAATTATAGAATTCTATTTAATACCACTAAGAACCTGCAACACCCAATATTTTCTTGAAGAAGAAATATACATAGAAAGCACTTTTAAAAACCTCCAATATTCTCATTATTTCACCCACAATGCTAAGAGAAAGGCATATAAAATATACAACTACAAAAAGATGACATTAGTAGCAACAACAACAATAACAATAAACTAGGTAACAATAGTAATAACAATAAATTTAGCATAATGAACTTACATCCTCCATAATTTACCTTGACTTTCAGTTAGCCTGGTGTATATTTAGGAACGTTCTTAAATTTAAAAATTCTGAAAAGCTAGCGACGTTTTTACTTTTGTTTATAAATACTTGTTGCAATATAAAATCCTTACATTTTCTCTGATAATGTCGATGAGAAGACGAAACGCGTCGGCTAAAATAAGTTTTCCTTTTGTCCTTTTAAAGATAAATTTTTACTTATATTTGAATTTACTCATACACACACAAACACACACAGAGCAGCAAAACCTACCCACATCGGCGTGTTTATTTAGTATCAATTAAAAAATGAGGATTACAGAATGTTGAACAATTAACGGGATATGTGGGGCAGATAACGGTTGACCTTCGAAATGAACAGGTTAAAATTGTAGTGATCGGAGAAGCATCCTCTTGGGAGTCGGTTCGATTCGATTCGAGGAGTCAGGTACTTACTAGAAAAGTACAAGCAACCACCATTTTCCAAGATCTTTAACGAGGGATGGTATATAAAGGAGGTTGTGGAGAGCGATGACCGTCCACGTCCCGAAAGGACCTGACACGTAAAAATTACGCTAACTTTTTTTCCCACAAAATCTTATTTTTTTTCTTTCAATCATTTCACTTCGGTCAGTCAGTTAAGTGCCATACGTGATATACCCTTGGGCGACCATATATCTTTCAATACATGACTGACGAGGCAGAATTTTTTTTCCCGCAGTAGGTTGCCATTTCTTTCTGCGGTAGACTGTTTACCAACCAAAGCTAAAGAACCCAATCTGTCCTGTTATTCAACCCATAGCTGGGAGGAGAAGAGATGTATTCATACCTTTCTCAAGGGTATTTGTGCGTAAGTTAATCTAACGTTCTTGACCGGAATTCGAACTCGGCTCTCCGGATTCCCACTCCTAGCCGATATCCATTACACCACAACGCACATCCATTTCATCCCAATCAAGGCGATAATGCCACTGAGACGAAAGGAGTTACTCATATTGAAAGAAGATGAGGAAAATTGAGGAGAGAGTACAATAAAAGAAGAGGTTTCAGAAAGACGGAAGATGGCGATTGATGTTGCATTGAATGTTTTGAATATCGTAGGTTGCAGGAAAACAAGAAGCTGGAAGAGAGTTCCACAGGCAAGAAGTGCGAACAAAGAAACTATTTGAATAGAACTTACGGTTGCATCTAGCTAGCTCAACATTAAAATGATTAGAACTAGTTGCCAATCTAGTTTAAATTCACGAAGTCAACGTATCAAAAGAGGAAAAAAATCATTAGAACAATTGATTTGAAAAGACAGAGAGAAGCAAATTTAGGAAGATGGGAAAGTAACTAAAGTCGAGATCATATCCGATAACATTACATACCATTCTTTGGATTTTATCAAGAATCTTGGTATATATAACAGGAACAGCGAAACAGATATGTCAGCAGTATTAGATGCACGGACAAATGGTTGATTTATAAATCTCATGTTATTAACAGAAAGTAATGGATATAAATTGCAGTTATTATTGATTTAATTCGCTTTACAATTGTCATAATCGATATTCATCAAATATCGATAACATCGATCCATTCAATATAAAAGCAGTCTATTAGCATTTTAAAAGGCTGTATTTACGAAGGAGGTTTGTCATTTATTTCAAACTAGTAGAACTACATATTTCAGCTTCTGTCTATATTTCAACTTGGAGAATTCGGTTACTAAAGGGAAATAACTGAAACTGGGATATCCGGAAGAGGCATGGCACGTGGAACTGCAGCAATCTACCTTGGCGGATAAAATAAAGGGTTCGATTCGAAATTCCAATCACCTGAAGAAGGCCGGAATCGTACAACGGCCGAAACGTCGTGAATATGACAACCAAGATGAGGACAACAGTTCGAACAATGTAAATAATTGTAAATGCACATTTCAGGTTTTGTTTAAAAAAGACAAGTGAAAAAAAATAACTCGTATCTGAAATAATTTCAAAATCTAACACACACACGTACACACACGCGCGCGCGCGCACACACACACACACACACACACACACGCGCGCGCGCACACACACACACACAGAGCTCTTTAATCAAGCGCTACATCATCCGGTAACACCCATAGTCCGGCATTTTTTGGAATCAGCCGCCATTTGTTCGTTGAGCGGCTACGACAGCTGCGCCATACATTGTTTAGAACTTCCCACAGCAGCCGACAGCAGCAGAATGTTTTGGTGATACGGTCTTGCTCATCTCTTATATATATATATGTATATAGCTGCATGTTTACCCATTTAGGATAGTAAAGAGTACAGAACTGTTATGTGATATCTGTCTTCCTATATGACAGGGAATGATGGGCAATCTCCTCACAGATGAAGAAGAGACTTGAAGCAACAGAAATGTGGTTCTATAGAAAGATGCTGAGGATACTATGGACCGATCATGTGGGCAGCAACGAAATTCTAGAGAAAATGGAAACGAAAAAAAACTTATACTTAACATCAGGAAGAGACAGGCTGAAATTTCTGTGGCACGTAACGAGGAAGAAGGGTTTTGAAAATTTGATACTCACAGGACGGATAGAAAGAAAGAGGGACAAAGGAATGTAGCGCGTGACTTAGTTAATGGGCTTGAGCAAATGGATGGCGAAATAGAGTTTGGGAGAAATAACAAAAAAAAAAAAAATACTTATTAAGGTCTACAAGGGACGAGAGGGAATTGAGGGTCATAATTGCCCACATCCTGAGGGGACACGGCACATAAAAGAAGAAACCCCTGAGTGCTAGTAACATTCCCGCCTTGCTTGGGGTGAAATTAAATGTATATATATATATATATATATATATATATATATATATATATATATATATATATATTAAAAAGAAAAACAGACCACTTTAAGGTACCATTCGAATAAATTATAGAATAAATTATGACCATGGAATATTACTGTTTAAGCCTTTTATTATATATATATATATATATATATATATATATACACATATTTATATTTATATTTATATACACACACTTTCACACACACACACATACACACACAAACACACACACTTTTCACACACACACACACACACACACACATATATATATATGTTTTATCATAAGAAATTATGATAAAATAATAAAAATATAATAATAATATATTCCTCTACTTTGCATTGAGCACTTTTTAAAAAGTAAATGCTACGAACAGTGGATATTACTCCATCTGTTCTTGCTCACATTTGATATATATATATATATATATATATATATATATATATATAAATTCAATTTAATTAGAAAACAGACAACCTGAAGGGTCCATTGATTATATTTTATTTCCCCAGGTAGGTGGTTTTTTACCTGGTTCATCAGATCACATTTCCAAGGGCCTATATATATATATATATATATATATATATATATATATATATATATATATATATACTAGCCGAATTACTGAAGGAGGGCTTAGAAAATCTGAAACTCACCGGACAAGACGTTGAGGGAAAGAGGATCAGAGCAGAACAGCGCGTAAGAACATACTTGATAAGCTTGAGTACAGGGTTTATGAGAAATATCAAAAAGAGAAAATTTATTAAGAGCTACAAGGGAAAGGAAGATGTGGAGACCCATGTTCGCCTAGGAAGACGATTTCATCAAACAATGAAAAACTTGTTTAGAAGCATTAATGACTGTTTGACTTCTTGTTTTAAGGTTTGTTCTACCTTTGACAACCCAGCAACAGATATGTGGAGTGAGTTAGCAAGACTATGTTTCTGTCATCCGGCATTTTCAAGGGTCCAGTAACGGCCTTGTCCGAAGGGGGACAATTAATGAGGTTGGACTGCAGTAGGCAAATTTGGGAAAAAAACTGTCACAACGAGTGTCGTCCCTCGAAGAGACATATTTTAGTCTTACAGGCTATTGTAGGCAATATTTATTTACTAAATTTTTTCTCACTGCAAGACCCAAGAGCCACTCAAAGTAGTCAGTTAGTCAGTTAGGTACCATGCGTGATACACGTTTAGGCGATCATGTATCTTTCGATACATGACTGACGAGGCAGATTTTTCCCATAGTAGGTTGCCATTTCTTTCTGCGGTAGACCAGTTACCATCCAAGGCGATAGAACCCAGTCTGTCCTGCTATTGAGGGGGGAGGGAGAGGAAGAGGATTCATACCTTTCTCAAGGGTATTAGTGAATATAATGGATTCGACTGAAATTCGAACTCGGCTCTCCGATTCCTCAATTCGAGACACTATCCATTACTCCACTGTTCAAGGTAGAGGGTTACTGAATAGAATTTTGTATGGTCATAGGAGTGGCTAGGGGCGTATGTGCGGATTATGAAGACATGTACGAAAGGCAACAGTTGACTCGAGACTTGAAGAGTTTAAGATTGTAGTGTTCCGGGAAGCATCCCCTCAGGAGTCTTTCATAATGTAGTAACCCTTAGGAGAAAAAAAATCTGTCCAAAAGAAATTCCCTTTTTATCAATGGAATACAAAATGGGTAAGGATTGATCGTCGCTGCATATATGGCACTTAACTATAAAACATACAACAGCATCATATTTTGTTTCCGTCAATAAAATCAACACTTATCTTAAGTACTTCTTTACGAATTCTTGGCATTCTTTCCAAAAGTTTTTGAAAAAAAAATAGTTGGCAGACCTTCCTAAACATTCTTCAAGCTCTGAAACATCTCACTCTCACTCTTTGGGTATTCTCTTCGAACTCTCCTATTCAATTAATCACCCGTCCTGGGTATGACGATAAACTACACCCATGTCCTGGTTAAGATGATACATCCGCATACTGGGTAAGACGATAAGCTACATCCAACAGTAAGGCCTCTGGTCAAGAGACTTTGAGGGGCGTAGAACCACCTCTTAATTTCCGGTGTTCCCAGGTCTACCCTGACCCTCGGTGGTAGTACTTGTTAGGGTCTCAGCTATGGGCAAATAGTTAACCCCCAAACTGGGGTCAAAACACTATGAAAATAGTATGTATAACTAGCAATACATTTTTGAAGAAAAAATATTACCAGCAATAAAAGTTTTTGTTGTAGCATACCTATGGACGATAATGGGTATGTCCCCATTCACATAAATACAGTAGTAAATACTGTATGTTGGTCTACAGTTGCAGATTCGTCTCCAGCTGGGCTGATCAAACTCTTTGCCTCCGGGTAGAATGGATCTCCAGATGAGGCTATGTCGAAGGGCAGAGTCTAGTCTCGGGAAACAGCTATCCAACCCCGTTTTATACAGAGTCTACAGGGAATTTTGTGCTGAGCCTACGGGCTCAGATATCCCAGATTAAATTCGGCCTTGGGCTACATCTGACCGCGTGGGGCGGTTGGTAGATACCCCGCAGTTGGAGATTCACTTGACTTACTTCTAGCAGTTGGCTACTTCTATGCGCCATGGCGAATCTTATATGTGTTGTTCATGTAATAAGTATTATCGTTCATTACCAACCCTCGTGTGATTATTCTATTCAGTAACCTTCCCTAGGTTACAGCAATCTTGTCAGCGTTAGGTAATGCATTGAGGTTGATATGCTGTAAACCAAACCAAACCAGACCAGACCAGACCAATTAATTACATACTAATCCAATGAGAGAGAGGTCAGCATAGTAAGGTTGCCAAGTCATAATTTTCAAACGTTTTTTCGAGGTAATTTTGACATAATTTAGAAGAGTATTTGGGATTGTTGTCTAGTTGAAAGATGAATTTTTTTTCCATTATGCGTAAACCAGATGATTTAGCATGTCTTTACAAAATCGAATGATATTGTTCTTTTATGATTCCCTTGATCTGAATCAAATCTTCAGCACTCTCTCCCAAAACACCTTCACACCATAACAGACCCCCCCACCATGCATAGCTGTTGGAACAACACATTCACTATTCAGTTTTTTCCCTGGCTATCTTTTCACTCCCCCCCTTTTATTATCAAAAAGTATAAATTTGGCCTCGTCTGTCCAAAATACATTTTGATACTTTTTCAGCCTCCAGTTATTATGCTATTTTTTGCCCATAACAGCCTTTTTTGTTTATTCACCTTTCGTAACGGGAGTTTCTTGATGGTTATGCACTCACTGACCCCCGCTGATCTAAGTCGATCTTTTTCACAGTTGAGATCGACACTGGTTACTGTCGAGAGGAATTAAGCTGTCAACTCTGAAGAAGTTTTCCTTCTATTTATTTTGCTCTCAATAATCAAGTGTTTAACTTAGGCAGCAGTTGTCACTTTCGGTACTTCAGCTCTTTTCCCATCAGCATTTGCACCAGTTTCTAAGTACCTTTGTATCGAATATTGCACCCCCATGTCTAGAAATCTTCTTGGCAATTTGTCTTTGAGAGAAAATCGATAAGCAAAATAATAATGAATAATAAAAACAGAAAGAAAAAGAAATACATTTCCCAGGATGCGAAGAGCAAACCGGAAATATGATTACTCCACTTGGTTGCGAAAAAGGCCGTAAGGTGGCGTTGTTGAAGCCAATAAAAGGGCAAACATTTCCTGCCCCACTCACTTCTTCCTCTTTGCTCCAAGATGTAGCACAACGTGGTAATTACGTTCCCACTGGGAATGTTAGTTTCCCCAGTCCACTGACAACTGAATTTCTTCCTATTTTCCGACACATGTCACTCGCATATGTCTTCCAAAAAACCTAACCGATTAAGTAGGTCAAGCTTTCTCTCTGGTTGTTCCAACTCGGCGCATGGCTGCCTTGAGCGCGACCATAGTAACGATGTTTCTAGTGACTTACCTTAACTTCTGGACCCAGAAAAAGAAAATGGACAATCCTATAACCATAACCTTCCAACGATAAAGTAAGTAGAAACTTTCCTTTGGTTGTTCCAACTCTGCGCAAGGCTGATTTGGTCTCGACCATGAATACGATACTTACCCTAACTTCTGGACCAAAAACAAAACGGACATACCGAAGAGACATTGATAAATTTGTTTCATTACAGTCACCATAAAAGCAAAGAATGTCTTTAGTAGGAACTCAAGTTTTTGCATGATTCTATCTTCTTTGTTTACATATTGAACAACGCACGTTCACGTAAAACAAAGACAAACATGCAACCGTTTCACCTCCTTTCAATTCGTACCATCACTGCAATGCTTAGCTATTTTGATTTTGCCATTTTGTGCAAATTACTTCAAAATTAAAAAAAACAAACTATGAAAACATTATAGTAATGGCCTAATTTTTTTTTATTATTCAAACAGAGACAGCTACATATGTTTTGTTTACAACATTAGTCAGTTCTGAGTTAACATTTAGAACCTGTATTAACATTTAAGTTAGTTGAAAATGTCGATAATCTAAAAAAAAAGAAGCTTACTCCGGGGTTAATGATGAAACTGTTATACTGGAAGACACCTATTCTATTGTTAATAGATTCTCCCACCTATAATAAGTAGTATTAGCAGTAGCAGTCGCTAAGGGGCTCAGTGAGTTGGTCCGAGTTCAGTCTGAAGTCGGACGACCGGCTGACGGGTTGAACTCTCTGCCTTCGGGCAGGGAGGAACCCGAAAGAGGCTATGCCGAAGGGCGGATTCTCTTTCGGGGAGGTAAACCGACCCTGAACCCGTTTATACGGGTTCAATGGGCATATTTTTGGCCGAGCCCACGGGCTCGGCGATCCCACGTTAAATCGGCCTTGTGCCACATGATGCCCTCGTGGGGGGGGGTAACTAAATATCCTCAGTGAGTTGGTGAGTCAGTTGATGTCGGACGACCGTTAGTCGGATATTAAAGTATCATCCACCACAACTAGATTGCTGCGTCATTAACTATTATATCAAGTTCTTAACGTTTTGTACGTCGAACCTATTTTAGGATCGACTTAGTGAAATAAAAGCCTCCACTGTGAAACCACTCTATAACAGAAACAAAAGATAATGGTTCTCATGCAATATATACATAATTTACTAAAATGTATTGTGGACAAACATAACCAAATTTGAGCTTTTTGAAACTTGGAGAAAGACTGAAAGATAAAAACAAATACACTATCGTTACTGAAATGTAATCTTTACTTAAAAATATCTCATTTTAAGATTTTTTTAAAAATATATATATATATATATATATATATATATATATATATATATATATATATATGTGTGAAAATATATAGAAAATACGAAAGAACTGGTTAGGTAAATAATCCAAAGTTCCTTATTATTTTAGTTATTATTTTTTAAAAAATAGTGCTCGATACAAAAGTAGAACATAAATATAATTATTTATTTAAAAATATGATTCCAACTCGCGACATAAGAGGTCTCACACTGAGAGTCCTAGTACTAATATGATATACATTGGGTCCACGAAGAATGATTTTAAAGCTAGATGGAGGCAGCATAAGTGCTCTTTCAATAATATAAATAAAAAGAAATCAGACTTTCCTATCTAAATATTTTTGGCATCTGAAGGAAATAAATAGGACACCAAAAGTAAAATGGAAAATTATAAAAAAGCTAGAACATGTAAAACTTGGGATGACCCAAGCCCTTTGTGCCTACATGAGAAACTGCACATTATTAAGTTTCTAAATAATAATAATCTATTAAACAATAGACATGAGTTAACGGTTTTTTGTCGACATCATCAAATTCATGGTTTGAATAATTAGCTAAAAACAAACATACAATATAATAACTTTTATAATTCATAGCCCAAATAAATAGTTTAAATACCCTACAAAAAAGATAACCCTTTATGAAGTCGTCAAAAAACAAATGTTACGGCAGGTTTTTTTTTATATGCACAAATCCCTTTCATAAAGAAATAAAATAAAAAAAAATCTCCATAGACACGTAAACCAGACTAGCCTAAAACATCTTCCGTTTCAAATTTAGACACCCCTACCTTACCCTGACTTGACATCTATGAAAGTAACTCTATACTGATACTTATTATTAACACACGCCTACCCAATTTAAACAATTCGCCCTAGCTGTTACCATGGAAATTTTGATTTCAATTATTAAAACACGTAAATTTCAGAAATACGTTATTCCAAAAAAAATTTCGCTTGAAGATGGAACAGATCTTGCTTTAACTCAATTTAATTCAAATAATTATATTGAAGTTTTCGACTCTTGTTTTATAACATGAGACCTCTTATGTCGCGAGTTGGAATCATATTTTTAAATAAATAATTATATATATATATATATATATATATATATATATATATATATATAAAAAAACTCAGAAATAAAAAATAAAATTTAGAGAGAGTGTATGTATGAGAGTGTGGGACGAATGTTAGAGCTTTTTTTATTTCCGAAGTTGTTTTTTCCGCTTTCTTTTTGAATATGTAGGTCTGATGAATTGGGTCGTATTTACGATTCGAATGGAATAAATTATGACCATGGAATATTAGTGTTTAGGCCTTTTTATTATATCCTTACTCTGTTCTGGACATTGAATTCTACCTGGATTCTATCCTCTTGGAATTTTTTTAATACAAAATATATATGTGTGTGTATGCATGTATGTATATATATTTATATATTTTGCCTATGTATGTGTATATTTACCACTAATATTATCTATCTATCTATCTATCTATCTATCTATCTATCTCTCTCTCTCTCTCTATATATATATATATATATATATATATATATATATATATATATATAGAGAGAGAGAGAGAGATACAAACATTATGGAAATGGTATTGATGCTAATGAATTTAGAAAAGCAAATGTTAAGACTATTTAATCATATAAGTCATATATTTTGATTTGGATTAACACAGGAATAAATTCACAATAAAAATACTATTCGATATTGAATGACAGAGCATGTCTCGAAATGTTGTTAAACACACTAACCTAGCTTGCCATACTTCGGTTGTTTATTAAGAGAAAAAGTAATTAAAAGAAAATAAAAGAATGTACTTTTTAATTTAACTAACATTATCGCAGTGAGCTGTAAACAATCAGGCACACACACACACACGCAAACACAGACACATACACACAAAGGCAAGTTCTTTGTTTTTGTACATGTGATTTAAAATCTTAGAGATCGTTTGAGAGTTTCCAGTCGCCATTAATGCTTTGGTTTCATCATGTGACTGACATCTTTCATTGAATAAACGAAACTAAAATATGATTTCCGCCATATTGAAACTTAATTTTGTTGCGAGTGGTAGACATTTAAACACAAAGCAAGGATCACGTGAAGTAAACGATATTCTCGGAAACACCTTTGGGGGGAAATAATTACAAATTAGATCGTTATTCATGTTGAATCAGGAATTCTCAACCGGGGGAGGGATTTCCCCCCAGGGAAGCATTTCGGGGCGGGGAGGGAAAATCTTTTATATTTTTAAAAGTTTCTCATTGTCTGCATTCTTTATCAGAATAACATCGATTTAAATACCCTGACCTTTTATTGGACATTTTCTTTATTAAATTACAATACCTGGGCATTCTATTTAACTTTCTGTTTATGGAAGTATGCTTAAATTTATTTATTTAATAATTATTTAAGAAGGCTAAGAAAATTACTGTACATGTATTCAAGTTTAAAAATCCATCAACATTTTCTATTGCTATTAAATTTGTAAAACTCCGCTATAAAAATAATCCATGTAAATGTATGTCAGTAAATCAGTTAAGTACCATACATGATACAAGCTTGGGCAATCATGTCTCTTACGATTCATGACTGACTAGGCAGACGATCTTTCTGCGATAGGGAGTAATTCCTTTTTGCAGTAGACTGGTTGCTAACCAAGATTATAAAACCCAGTCTCTCCTGCTACTCAACCCATAGCTGGGGGAGAAGAACGGATTTATAACTTTCGTAAAAGTATTTGCGCGTGAGTGAAAGTAAATAAGCCGACTGGAATTCGAACACGTCTCTCTGAGTTTTCATACCGAGCCGTTACTCATTATATCATACCACACACCCCCAAAAAGAAAATAACGAAGTTTTTCAATAAATATGCATATTATTTGGAATGCACCTTTTGAATGGGACGATTTTGGAAAATTAGGTGGGGGGGATGACTTTTGGTGTGAAGCGTGCGTTGGACAACAACAACAACAACAAAAATAAAATAAAATGAAAGGCTGAGAACCACCGTGTTTAATTAAAATATTTTCAATTTATTTGACCTGACAGGGAAGCTATATCTATTTGGTGAGGATGTTCGAATAATCCAGAATTTATACTGGGAGGAAACCGGATGGAAAACGAATTAGGCAGGTACACAAAAATAGAAAGGGGCATAAGACAAGGGTGTGTCTTCTCGCCGGATTTATTTAACCTCTATAGCGAGGCTATCCTAAGAGAGCTGGAGACGCTACCAGTATTTATTATCGGGGGAGGGGTGCAATCTTAGCTATAAAAGATACACAACTGTCACTGTGTCGATGGCAGAAACAGAACGACAAGTTCTAGACAAGGTAGTAAAGGAGAGCGGGAAGAAAGGACTATCAATTGGATCACGACACAATGTGTGGTTGTCGTAAATAGCAAAAACTCATGATACGAACTAAGATTGGAGAATTTAAAAACAAACAATTACAAAAATTTAAATATCTGGGAAATGTTTTAGCAGGTGACGTGATGTCGAAATCCGAAGGCTCATTGTAATAGCAAATGATGCCTTCCAAAACTAAGCAAAGTATCAAGAAACAGGAAAATGTCGTTATAAAGACAAGAGTATTGAAATGTTATTTAATATCAATTCTCCTATATAATACTGAATGTTGAATAAAGAACTGCCAGTTATGTGCCATGCGTGATACACGCTTAGGCGATCATTTATCTTTCGATACATGACTGACGAGGCAGATTTTTTCCGCAGTAGGTTGACATTTCTTTCTGCGGTAGACCAGTTGCCATCCAAGGCTATAGAACCTGGTAGGCCCTGCTATTTACCCATATCTAGAGGGAGAAGGAGATGATCCATACTTTTCCCAAGGGTATTAGCACGTAAGTGAATGTAATGGATTCGACTGGAATTTGAACTCGGCTCTCCAATTCCCCATTTACTCCACCGTGAACTGCTGGACAATTTTCTCACAGATGAAGATGGCTTTAAATAACCTGAAAAAGTATTAGCTGTAAAAAACATATAAATCAATTATATGGGAAGCCATATATATATATATATATATATATATATATATATATATATATATATATATATTACGTTCACATCACATTAAAAAACACCGGTTAAGCAACGTTGAGCCTGGTCAGTACTAAGATGGGTGACCGATTGGGAATACTAGATGTTGCAAGCCTGGATATGCCTGTGGTATAAAGTTAGTAGAACATTTATTAGTGAAATCACTATTATCTCCAAAATAATTCTTATAATCTAAAAAGTATTTCTGGCTTTAAATAACCTACAAAAGGTTGATAAGGCGTAAAGCAATATCAAATCAATCATATACGTATTGGCTTCCCACCTGAAACTACGTTAAATCTTTTAACTGTAGGTAAATATAAATACGTAAGACACGCCTACGCACTCTGGCCACGTCAGGAAGATATACAGATAACGTTTGGTCATGTAAACTCAGTAACATTTTCCTTACATATGAAAGCAGAAGGCCAACTAGCATTGATGGATGTACTAATAACCCACACGTCGTATCGATTCAAGATATCCGCATATTGTAAGCCAACATTCACTGAATAATACATGATCGTCCATCCCACCATCGAAGAGTGGGGATCGTCCGCGACCTTACAACATCGAGCCAAAATGATGACCCAGACACATGCCAACAGGGAATGATCCGCATAAGAAAAAAATCCTTCAAGTTAACAGCTTTTTGGGTATCTAAACGTGGTGTAATGGCTAACAAGCTTGTCTCGCTAGAAGAATTACGACTGAGCAGTAAGTTCGATCCGCACTGGGTGGAACCATACTTTCGTCCTTGTGTCCTGTTGATTTTCTAAGTATTAAGGGCTTGTGCCCTGTTGATTTTCTAAGCGTAGCACTTCGACGAGGTGTAATGGCTAGCAAGCTTGTCTCGCTAGGACAATTACGACTGAATAGTGATTTCGATTCTTCCTGGGTGCCCCGTATTTTTGGCCTTGTGCAACATCTAAGCTACGCTTGGAAAATCACTATATATTTGGGTACCCCGCGGCCTTGTAATGGTTAGCAAGCTTGTCTCGATAGGTCAGTTATTACTGAAAATGTGCTATGCTTAGAAAATCATTGGGCATCTCGGGGCGGTGTAATGGTTAGCAAGCTTGTCTTGCTAGAACAATTACGACTGAGTAGTGAGTTCGATCCTCACTGGGTGCCCTATACTTTCGGCCTTGTGCCACATCTAAACTGCGCTTAGCGAATTACTATAACATATGCTTTTATGATGAAGAGTCGATAACAACAACGAAAAATCTACCGCTGTCTGTCTATCATAAATGATTCAAAGACTTCAAATAAAACATTCCTTTAACTCTAGATATATACATAAAACAATCTATACATTCAGTTAAAAGTAAAAATAAAATCATCTTTGATAATGGCTAAAATGGCATATATATATATATATACTGTAGGTATTTAGACAGCATTTTTTCATTAATGCATGTTTCATTAAATAATATAGACAAGTTTTGCCTATTTATTTTAAACAAATTCCTTTCATGTCTGATAAGCTTAATAACATTATCATTGAAAGACGAAAGAGAATCATCATATTGATACATGTTTTTTTTTATCCTAAGCTTTCGGCTTACATAAGCCATCATCAGAAATGAAAAGTACATTACACTAAATTAAACAATACACTGACATAGCAACAATAATTATGTTGGTCACACCACAAACTCGCTTTCACGACGCTTGACACTACATTTGAATGAAAACTCTAACATTTTTAGGCATTTAAAACAACATGCTTGGCCGCATACACAATTCCAGAAGATCCTCGTTGAAAACACAACTATACTGAAACATGAAAACAATAAACAAAAACTAAAAATTCTTGAAGCTATATACATAAAACAATTGAAACCTAACCTGAACAAAATAAACTATGAAATCTCCACAAATATTCTTAAATGCCTATAATTGATAACAGAAGCCATTGGTTTATACCAACGGCTTCCCATACTTAACATTTCTCGTTTTCACTCTCGCGTGGTTATGCGGGATGTCATGGGCCGTGGTGCGATTTTCGCTTCCAGCGGCTCGTATGCACGAGTTTGTCGTTGCTTGGAAATCTTCCATGCAAACAAAACAGTCTATCATTGTTGCTATGTCCGTGTATTGTTTAATTTATTGTATGTACTTTTCATCTCTGATAATGGCTTATGTAAGCCGAAAGCTTAGGATTAAAAAACATGTATCAATATGGTGATTTTCTTTTATCTTTCAATGATAATGTTATTAAGTTTATCACACGATATGAAAGGAATTCGCTTAAAATAAATAGGCAAAACCTGTCTATATTATTTAATGAAACAGACATATATATATATATATATATATATATATATATATATATATATATATATATATATATATATATGTGTGTGTGTTAAATAATTTAGGAAAATTATGCATTACATCGAAGTCTTGTGGAATCTGCATGTTAAGGTACTGCTCAAGAAAGGTAGCTGCAAAATCATATACCACATTCAGTTCGTGCGCTATTCAAATTCTTCAAGCTTCGCCAATGCATCTTCCCTGTCTTTTTTGTCTTCTTTTGAAAAACCGTTCTCCAACAAAAAGACTATGCGCTCTGGTGTCTGTCGTTGTCCGCCCACTGCGTGTTGTGCATGCGCAGATTCCTATTCTCCCACAGGCGAAGAGAAGGCCAAACTTTTGTTCTGAACAAAGCAGCACCTTTCGTTATGTCTTTTGAAACTTCTATTGTAGGCTCTCTGCCATTACACCGCCATCTTTCTCCTTTACAGCTTCTCGAGAATTTGCATTCGGAATTTGTTATACGTGTGTGGGCATCAATGCGCCCGGCGCACGCATGCACATGAACCCAAAATGAAAAGAATGAGATTTTGATAGCGGGTGATTTAAAAATTAAAATATTGCTGTCTGATCGATTGATTGAGTGATCTATCTATCTATCTATCTATCTATCTATCTATCTATCTATCTATCTATCTCAATGAGTTCATATCTTTCTTTCTCAATGAGTTCATATCTTGCAATCTGTGTTCATATCTATCTATCTATCTATCTATCTATCTATCTATCTATCTATATCAATGAGGAGTTCATATCTTTCTTTCCCAATCAGTTCATATCTTGCTATATGTGTTCATATCTATCTATCTATCTATCTATCTATCTATCTATCTATCTATCTATCTATTCCAGTTTGTTTCTTTCCATAAAGTACCCCTAAAATTCCCACGAACTACACAAGAATAAAGCCGAAGAATACAGCAGACGAAAAGTTGCGTTTAAAATAACAAAAGTTAAAATCCGAAAAAAATTCGTTATGAAAGAGAATCGTCAATCACATAGCTTAAGAAATCAATATATATATATATATATATATATATATATATATATATATATATATATATATATATATATATATATATATATATATATATATATATGAGTATAAAAAGTTAGATCAGAACCAAGGTAGCAGAATCGGCTGATTTACTAACTTGTTTATACTTAAAAGCTCTGCATGCTAAATGTTTATGTTTCTATATGTCTGTTTTTGATATTACTGTTTCCTGTTCTAA
>CAHIKZ030000809.1:690000-717242 GCA_903632075.3 Acanthosepion pharaonis | reverse complement strand
ACATATTATATAAAAATATATATAACACACATTTAAATTAACACAAATATTAAATATATTATACACAATTATTACAATATATATAAATATATATATATATACACATTTAATAAAATTATTATAAATTATAATAAAATATATATATATAACACAATATAACATTTATACAAAATATTAAAATTATACAAAATAAAAATACAATGTATATACAATATATTATATAATATACATATACCTCATATATATAATATATTTAATATATATATATTACATGTAGTACAATTATTGACAACATGGATATATATATAGTATAATTATTATAAACATGTATTTATTATAACACTATCTTATAAATTATATATATATACATAATATACACATAACTTATAATATATATATAAACACAGATTAACATAATAATGATTTACATTTAAATAATTTAGGGTTTGTCAACACATAAAGTCAGCCTGATTCACGGTGACAAATTATATATAATTATACATACTGAATTACACATTACAATTATACACCAAATTATAAAGTTCATATATATATATAAAATATACACACAAACATTATAATTTACACACAGGTAAAATTATATATATTAATATATATACACACATATATATATTATATTACCAATATATATAATTTATATACACACATTATATACACTTACATAATAATTATATATACACATATATAAGCCAACTACAGAATATATACTACCTATATACACACATTTATATAATATATATACCTACACACAAAATATTATATATATATACACCTATAATATTAATCAATATAGACTATATATAATATAAACAATATATAGAATATTAACAAATATACATTCACACACAATAATATATACATATCACACAATATAAACACACTAATATATATACCACAATACACATCACAAATTTATACATACAAAACTATATAATAATATACACACAATATATATACATACACACAATATATATACAAATAATGAAAATAAAAAAATATATATTATCACACAAAAATATATATAAACAAAAAATCAATCTTCACACACATATGTTGCACACTTTACTTTCACACATACATATATACACACAACATATCTAATCACACATATATATGTTTATGATAATACACATTACAATATTTTAACCACACACTAAAAATATAGCACAACACCACATTAGTGTCAGTTACTTTTACACCATATGTAATATTATTTCATATATACAAAATATACACACACACACACTACTTATTTTACACCATTTTACTCCACACACATTTTATACACACACACACTTCTATTACACACACACATTCAATATAATATATAACACAATAATAATATAATAACCAAATTACACACAATTCACACATATATATAACAATATTACACACAACATAACATATAACAATAACACACACATACATCACACAAATATACATACACACACCTATTAATCACACACCATATATATACTTCTAACATTAATAAAACACACAACTCATATATATATATACACACACATATAAATATATACAAACACACAATTATTATATAAAAAATTTACACACACACATATATATCAACATAATATCTTATATTACACACACATGTGATAATCATTGATGATTACGACTATTACATGAATTGTAATAACAATCATGTGTTATACAGAAGGGTATTATAATCCATTCACACAGTATATTGCACTAGAATAATACCTGAATGGGACATATTGTATATTTCCACATCTGTTTAGGATTGGATTTCCAGTCCCCTCAACTCTGTACTTCTGATATCTCCATCTAAAATCTGAAATTTTGTTCAGTAATTCTTATTATTTTTTCCTCTCCCAATAGGAATAGATAGGTTTGCCTATCATATGGTTCATGCTCTTCCCTGATCTTTTGAACAGGAGTAGAGGTTCATCCCTTGTTTTTAGTTTAGGATTGGGTTTCTGGTTCCTTCTAAAGTCTACTTTTAACTCTATGCAGCTAATGTCTTTGCTTGAACTCTGAAATTTTATTCACTGACTAGCAGCAGAGCCCGGCATTGCCCGGGGATGTAACAGTAAGAGATAGATCAAGTATTGACCATCATAAAGACTGAAAAATAAAATTGACAAAGATTATTGTTTAAGGTTAACGGACACGCATGTCTTGTTTTTTTGTTTTTTTTACGAATTGGTCAAACCCAAACTCGAACAAAAACATTGTTTTCAATCGTTATGAGTCTATCAATTGAATAGAATTTTATTATAAACAATTGTCTTGTAAATGGAATTTTTAAAGCATTCTGAATGTAAAAATAAAGAAAAAAGTGTGCAAGACAATAAGAAACACTACTTGCCAAAAAAAAAGTGAAATTTTGTTGAAATCAGTTGAAAAATGTAGGAAATCCAATCCCATATATAAATGAACACACACACACACAAACAACCTGGATTTTATAATAAGTATAACTTGATATGAGTTGTCCCCCTTTCATTCTGGTGACAGAATCGTGTTTTATCGTGTTTTCAAATTGATTTCGTGCAAAAACAATTGTTTTTCCAATTTTTGACGCGGTCAGAACCACTGCAAGGTAATTTTATGCAGTCCTGTGAAGTTTTGTTGAAATCAGTTGAAAAATGTAGGAAATCCGATCCAATATATAAACGTACAGACACACACACACGCACAATCTGCATTTTATAATAAGTAAGATTAAATCTTGAACTCTTAAAGTCTAGAGTTAGCTTTGCTGTTATCTTTCCTAATACAGCTCTACATAGTAACCCTCTATTTTGAGTGGCTCTTGGGGAACATTGATAAAGAATAAAATAAAGTGACCTATAGATAAGACGAGACCCAAAATTGAGGTAAATTTTTGTGATTTCCAGACAAACAACTGGGACCCATATGAAAAAACTGTAAATGATGATGTTTATGATGACGGTCATCATAATTTTGAAGATAAAACTCTTCAAAATTATGATGACCGTCTTATGTATGTGGGTTTTTCATGTTTTTTATTCTGTAATGAGAAATAAAGATTTTATGGTATCTTAGATTTTTTGTTACTTAACAGCAAAAAAACAAAACATTCCATCATCACCTATCAGACTCCAAACTACCAGCAGTTACAGTGAATGGATGTCCCCACAGGGAGGTGATCTTCTAAGCATAGCTTAGACGTGGCACAAGGCCAAAATTATAGGACATCCAGTGTGGATCAAACTCACTACTCAGTTTAATTTGTCTAGCGAGTCAAGTTTGCTAGCCTTTACACTGTCTTGAGGTGCCCAATGTCCCCACAGGGAGACTCCATACCTTGAAAGACTATTGAACCTTAAACTCACCCTTGACCTCAAATGGAACTCTTACATCTGATCCATTGCCAAAGAAGCAGGAAAAATGTTTGGCTCCCTGTACCGCTCCAGTAAGTACCTGAACCATCATAGTATTCTCTACTTTTTAAGAAGAGATCAGGCCAAAAATGGAGTATTGTTGTCATATTTGAGCAGGAGTTGCTTTCCAGTGTCAATAAAGTTCAGAAGCGTCTCCATGTCCTTTTAAGTGACAAATTATTTTCCCCCCTCCAGCCTCTCTCTCACAGGTAGGATGTGGCAAGCTTCTAACTGCTCTAATGCCATGGAAAGTGCTCAAATGAACTACATTTCTTGGTTTCGCCAGTTCTAACCTTCATGGCTAGGATGCACTATGCCACTTAGCAAATCACCCACATTCCCACTGCATTCTATCAGTGAGAAGTAAGTTTCACGCAAACCACTGCTCTGTGGAACCAACAACCAAGAGGATGTTTCCCTGACCACTACAATCTTAACCTGTTCAATTCTAAGGTTAACCATTATTGCCCCTTCCTATCCATATACACTACCCCTTAACATAACCCTCTACCATGAATGGACCCTGGGCCTTCTACAGGGTGAACCTGTATAATAAATTTTATTAAAAAATAAAGTTTGCATGTTATACTAAATGTTGTTATTTAACACCCCCATGGTAATTAATTTTAATTAGAAATATAGATTGTATGTTATCATAAATGTTATTTCATACTACAATGAGAAATAATGATTGGTGTGAATGAAAAACAAAATATTTTTTACATTACTTGTTATTTGTGCATGTTACTCAGTGAAAACTTTTGCAAATTGTTGTATCATATGAAATCAAGAAGTAAAAGTAGTTTTATTACATTTATAACTGCAGTACAGCATTATAATATGAATTATTTCAAGTAGAAATATTTACATTAGAAGTTACTGTACCAAGTAACCTACTGCAATCCATGGTGCAAGCATACCAGCCTACTTACAGTGTTAGTACACAACAGGATTTAAGGTTAGCTTTTTGTAACTATTGTAATAGATGCCTCCTTTTTTTTTGGGGGGGGGTGATTTTTTAAGATTCAATGGTTGCCTTAAAAATATATAAATATACAGTATAAATAGTGATGGACATAGACTGTGTATAAAATGAATCATACTTCATTTTAAAATCATCACCATTGCAAATACTGAATTTATATACCTGGATGGCTGTCACCAAAGACTACATTATCATTGATTTCTAGAATATGCTGAAGCATACCATGCAAAAGAGTAAGACTACTCCTTATCAAAGGGGTCATCTTCAATGTGGATACTTGAAAACTTAAGTTTAAATCCGGTTATGGTCTACATATAAGCACAAGTAAAAATACAGTCAAAAGTTATCTCTAGGTTCAGCCATGGTCTACCTCTGGGCTCAAGTGTTACCCCAGTCATGGTCTACCTCTGGCTCGACCCAAGGCATGGTCACCTCTGAAGTGTCAAGGCATGGTCTACCTCTGGCTTAAGTCACCCCAGGCATCTACCTCCTCAACCCCATGGTCTACCTCTGGGCTTAAGTGTCACCCCAACCATGGTCTACCTCTGGGTTCAAGTATAATAATAAACAGATTTTAATGCTAAATAACACAGCAATGGTTGATACATCGTAAAATCCACTCTCTTCAGAAAATATTCCACATACCCACATTTTCTGGTAATATATTTTTCAACTGATTTTTATTCCAGCAGTTTACAGCTATAGCAACAAACTATTTTTGTCAACATTCACTTATAGATTGGTGCTATAAGTGTAAGTATATATTCATTTTAATGTCATAGTTATCTTGTAAGGGAAAAAAAGAAATTTTCTGTTATACTGTTAGTCAAAAAGATTTTGTTTAGCTAACCTGACGGATACAAAGTAAGAGTCTATTTTAACATTATATTTGCATTGTAAATTGAATCTCTTGCTAATTTTTAAAATCTGTTATGCCATTAGTAACATTTGAGTATGTGGTGGCCATAAAACTAACCGGCTTTGAATTATGTGATGATGGACAGAAAAGATATTTAGTAAATTAGGGTAATATTTAGTAAAGGTGTAAATGAAAGAATTTGTAAATAATAGCTGAGAATATCATGACTCTTTTTACTTGAAGAGGAAAGGATGACTTTGTTGATCTGACAAAACTATTTTGAGAGTTTTAGAAGACAAAAAAAGATCTATATCTACTTTGAAAGTAGATAAAGCAAAGTTTCAAGTGACATTACTGGAGGAAACTTGTCACATTTAAATATGTTGGCCTCAAGAAAGAAGTCTTTTTTTTGTCAAGATTTTTGACTTTTCCTAAAAGGGTTAAATTTAAGAAGGCAGATGTTTAAATCAACAAAACAAAAAAAAAAAACAGATAAATTACTTTTCTGTTTCCAAATTATTCTTTTTTCTTTCATTCTTTAATTTCTTTTTTTCTTGTTAGTTTTGTCAGTTTGATAGAAAAACAATTTGTTGAAAAGCGAAATAGTTTCTGGCCAATCACTGAAATAAATATAAAAGAAGAAAGTTTTTCAAAAAATAAAGAAAAAAAAAAACAATTTTGAGTAAAAAGTAAAAGTTTTGCCATTTAGATGATTGTTTATATGGTTGTTTTTGAGAGTAAATAACAACTTCTGAACGTTTAACAAAATTTTTTTTTAGCAGGTCCATCAAGTCAAAAGTTTAAATTTTTTTCTTTTTGTTTTTCAAAGATTTTTTTAATGCCCTTTTCTGAAAACAAATTTTTCAAAAATGTTTACAACATTAAGATTTTTGGAAGGCTTTGAAAAATGTTTGTGTACATAGTGTGTGTTTTTTTACATATGTGCAGGTAGTTTGGTTCTAAGAACTGAGCCCACTTGACCCTCACACATCAAACACAGGAGAGTCCAGTATAAATATATATATATACATACATATATATATATATATATATATATATATATATATATATCGACCCATAAAAACAGGAGAGTCCAGTATATATATATATATATATATATATATATATATATATATATATATATATATATATGTACTGGACTACTCCTGTTTTCAGTGTATGATGGTCAAGTAGGCTCAGTTCTTAGAACCAACAGCCACACTACCCACACATAAAATGTATATAATAAATGCCAGTGTCACTGTGCCACACTTTTTCACTCAAAGGGACACAACTCTCAATAGCTCATCTCCTTCTGTATAATAAATGCCAATGCCAGTGTGTCACTGTGTCACATTTTTTCAATTAAAGGGACACAACTCTCTAACTTTCAATAGCTCATCTTCTTCTGTATAATAAATGCCAATGTCAGTGTGTCACTGTGTCACACTTTATGAATTTTATTCCTAGAGGCAGTAGCCCAATATATTATACCATTTTGTAATTGGGCTGACTCCATGGACAAGTTTAAAACATTCTGGAACAGATCTGGACTCCCAATCCTGAAATTTTGGATTCCCAATTTTTCATTTTCTACGATTGTTTTCACCAATTTTCATACATGATGTTTTACAACAAATTCTTTTGAACAATAACAATTTTTATAGCTTGGAAATAAACTTGGGAATAATTGAAATTAATTGCAAAATCCAGCAAAAGTCACCCATGAAATAAAAACAATTGTTTGTATGGAAAGTAAGGACCTACATACATCAAACTGTCTTTAAATTAAGTGGCAGCAGAAGCCATATTGTTGAAGTTTTAAAAGGTAAGCTTAAATATTAATGCAATACTTATATGCAGTGATGAATTTTGAGTTTTTCTGTAGTTTATTGTTGCCTATCACATCTCCGCTCTACCTATTGTGATGGCCCAATTAAGAGCCCTCCACATGACCTAGTTTAATTATAATGGTAAAGGCTTGTGCAGAACCAAGAACATTTTTGGGAAGTGCTGAATATAGAGAAATGGTGTATAGTCTTTCTATTTACTCATAGCAAGGCGGAGAGAAGAGATGGATCCATACCTTTCCCAAGAGTATTAGTGCACAAGTGAATGTAATAAAATCAACTGGAATTCAAACTTGGCTCTCCAATTCCTCAATCTGAGTTGTTATCTATTACTGTACCATGCCTCATATATATATATATATATACACACACTGAGGTCAACACTGAACAGCAACAGTCTGTTTCATGCTTGAACACAATCTTCAATCCATGATCTGGAGATTATGTTCAAGCATGAAACAGACTGTTGACCTCAGTGTCCACTTCTATATTTACATACACTATATCTCTGAAATTGAGCACTTTTACCCATAAATATAGCATAACTTAAAACGATATTAATCATTTCATCTCAAGCAGGGTGATAATACTAATAAATTACCGGGGGTTACTGTGATGATTTGAAATGAATAAAATAGAACAGATTCCAGAAAGGCAGAAGATGGTGATTGACATTGCATTTAATTTTTTAAAGATCGTAGGTGGCAGGGAAACTGGAAGAGAGTTTTACAGATGGGCTATGCAACTGCTTTCTAAGATCAATGGTTAGAAATATCTTTGAGCAAGTGAATCCCATGGGTCTAGACAAAGACCACACTTCTTTGAAACTTGTGGACTGGTACTGCAGAATCATAAAGAAAGAACTGTACCAGATAACAGAAATCACATTATTTGTAGACTTTCAACAGAAGCAACAACTAAAATGAATAGCATATTGTTATATTTGAACCACTGCTGACACCAGAGTGTGAACATGAATCTCTACACAATGGAAATGTAGACTGTCATTTACTATAAATAGAGATATCATGCACTGAGTGGAGTGGTTAGAATTATGTGTTTACTATTGTGTAAACCCGGATGTTAAAGTCAAGTGTCCCATGTTTCAAGACAAAATATTATTTTTCATAACAGCTCTATGCAGTTGTGTATTAATTGATAAGTAATCAATAATCTTTCTGTTGACTCTTTGCTTCCTTTGTTGTTAATGTATTTTAATTGTATTTTGTAATTAAATGCTTTATTATTTTACATTGAAGTCTTCTGTTATTGTATTCTGTTCATGTGACGGATTACAAAACATATGAAACTCAATGAGAAAATAATGACATAATCAAGATGTTGACCTTCCACACAACTTCAAATAAAAGGTGAGAAAGGAAATGTTTTTCAATCCTGAAAAGTATGATAACAGCTACTGAGCTATCAAAACCCATTTCCCAGAAAAATTGTTTTAAGTGAAAGATTTAAATTTCAACCAAAAGCAGTACTGGCTACTTGGTCAATGAATGCCAAAATTTTCCTTATAAAGATATGGCTAATATTCCCATTACTCTTATTTGCAGTAATTTTTATTACATCCCATAGATCTTTGAATATGTTTTACCATTCCTATATACATCTCTTTTAATAAATAAATCTTCTATTTGAATAATGTCTGGAGAGGCTGTATTCTATTCCATTAACTTGGTGTCTATGAAACCTTTCATTTAGCAATGTGGAAAATTGTTTTGCAGAATGTGAAGGAAAAATGTCTTTAGTGAATGTACTCTTCAAATGAAATCATTTCTGGGTTGTCACCTGTATGATTCAGAATTGTCTGTATTTATTTTGAAACCATGATCAAGTTTGAAGGGACCGATAACATTACTGTGTACAATACTAGTCCAAAACATTATTCTACTTCTCTTTTGTTGTCTTCTAAGTCATCTTTGTTGATGCTTTGATCTAGAACCCAACTTCTCTCCAAGCCATCAAGTACATCCAATGTAGTTGTACATTCATCACTAAAACATACTATTGAGAAATCAGTTCTCTACACAATTCTTTACACAACATCTGTGTCTATATTTCTGAGATGAGGCATTGTAACTATTTACATTGTTGGGACTGTTGTCCTTATCTTTATTGTCATATTTGCAACATTTCAGCTGTTGTATGCTCTGGCTTTCTTTAGGTGATATACATTGGAATTTTAAACTGAACTCTTTATTTAGTCCACGGAAGGAAATTGTTCTAGTTCTACATGCCATGCCTTTTCTGGATATCTTAGTTTTAGTTAATTCCCTGTAGCAACTCAACTATCCAAGTTTTTGCTCACCTTTTCTGTGGCCTTGTATTGAACTCACAACTCTTTGAGTCAAGTCCCTGGATTACTTCATCCAACACTTCTATCCACTGGGCCAAAAATTACTCATTTAATCTTTGTTGTAATCTGGTTGCTTTCATGTCTTCAGCCAATGTTCTGAATATTTTACATCTTTATTCTCTGTTTACATTCATTTCCAATGAATTTTTTCATTGTTCTTTGATGTCTGCTCAACATTTTAATACTTTCCCAAGTTGTGTTCATACCACTTAAAATATCTTGTTTGTCTTTTGAGGTTATATCTTTTTCATGATCCATGACAATCTTTATAGAACTGAAATTAAAAAATTCTCTGGAATATAAATGTATAGAAAGTACTATGGCTACAGAGCGAGAGATCAGTTTATATATTAATTGCAATATAGAATTAATCCCCCACTTTTTAATTGATTAGGTATGAATGCACTTCTTTTTTCCCCCAGCCATGACTTAATTAGTAAGTTTTGTATCACCAAACCATTATTAACTCAAAAAAAAAATTCTTATAATCTAAAAATATTTTCTGGCTTTAAATAACCAGCAAAGAGTTGATAAGCCCTAAAACCAAATCGGTCAATCAACAAAATATTACTATCGGTTAAGTAGTCCAAATTATGAATTTAAAAAAAAAAAAATTGAACATTTTAAGATATCACATTATATGAGCACATTTGTTTTGGCTTCCATAGGGAGGGGGCTGTTTACAATGAATTTATATAACAAACTGTATTCCCCTATTTACTTTTATAAAATTTAATTAAAAAAAAGAGGTTTATTATATTAGTCAGTTATGTGCCATGCGTGATACACGCTTAGGCAATCATGTATCTTTTGATACATGACTGACGAGGCAAATTTTTTTTTCCTGCAGTAGGTTGCCATTTCTTTTTGCAATAGACCAGTTGCCATCCAAGCTATAGTACTTGGGGGAAGAAGAAGAGGATTCATACCTTTCCCAAGGGTATTAGCATGTAAGTGAATGTAATAGATTCAACTGGAATTTGAACTCAACTCTCCGATTCCTCAATCTGAGCCACTATCCATTACTCCACTGTAAAAGATTTTGTAAAAACTGATTATTTCAGTTTGTAGTGCCAATTGTACATGTTCATTCAACAATGACAAAATTAATATCATGATTGAAATAAAAGAGATAAAAATAATAAAATCAAATAATGATGTGAAATTTGGAAAAGCAGGTCAGAATTAATTAATTGCCTTCAGGAAAACAAACTAAGATACAATTTTAGTGGGAAGAGATGTGATAAATTTGCAAGTGGCATTTTTAACTTAATTACCAATAATTTGTATAAGTACGACAAGTTAGTTTATCGGAAATTTAATTGAATTGTTTCATTTAAAAGAAAAATGTTATTTAGTAAGCAGGTAATAAATTGCTATTGGTCTTGCTAAACATGCCAAATAAACGATAATCAAGCCATTGATTTATTATATTCTTGTTAGCATGCATATTCTTAATAGCTTTTACATGATTTTCATTAATACTCTGTTCTTGGAGTGAGTCAAGAACTGCAAAATGTTCTACTGAATCAAATACCTTTTCATAGTTAAAGCCAAACAAAATGATTTATGTTGTATTGTTTTTGATCAGTTAGCCTGTAGTGAAAATGAACAATAAAAAAAAAAGTAAACTAATTTCCAATGATTCCCAAGGAAAAAGAAAAATGGTGGAATATTTAAAGTGTTTCTCTTTTCATTGACCTCTCACAAAGACAGCATGTCAATTTGAGAAGCTACAGGAAAGAAGACCACAGATAAGTTTTACACATATATCACTAATACTCTGAATTCACTCATTCTTTTACTGTCAACTGTTGGAAGGTCAAGACATCCAGCTTCTCTCTTCAGGACATTGCTTGTTATAATACAAAGTGACTTCTTCCTTTTATCACATGCAACCTTAAAACACTTGTTAACTAAAATGCACACACGCCAGTATACAAAAATGAATAAAGTTGTATGATTTTAATTTACAATTTAACATGCTTTTACTGTTATTTCTGTGTATGTTTTTATCCCTGAAAACACAAGGCTATTCCTGCACGTATGATGTGAATTATCACTTGCAAATAATTTATTCATTCACCACAACAAGCTCAAAAATCAGAAACATTTACAAGAACTTCTATATATCTACTCAACAAGTACAACCAAATCCTCCCTGTCCTGGGTAAGATGATAAACTACATTTGCTTCCTGGATAAGATGATAAAATACATCTGACAGCAAGCCCTCTGTTCAGGAGGTTTTGAGGAGTGTGAAACCACCTCTTAATTGCTCGTGTTCACAGGTCCATTCTGACCTGGGGTGGTAGCATCTGTTAGGAACCCAACTGTGAGCAAATAGTTGACCCCCCCCCCAAAAAAAAAACTGGGGACAAAGCACTGTGAAGGTGCAGAAATAGACTTTAATACCAACAATTAATTTTTTTGAGGAAAAATTATTACCCACAATACATTATTACCAGCAATACATTTTTGAAGGTAAAAATATTACCAGCAACAAAAATTTTGTCAGCATTAAATAACCCATTGAGGTTGATGTGCCATAAAACAAACCAAACCAAATCCTCCTGATAATAAATCCTTCTATATATATATATATAAATGTCTCACTTTGTTGTTATGATATATATGTGTTATATTTAATTAACCAGAAACAGGAGTCAAATAAGGCACATCATAATAAGCTGACAGTTGGGTAAAGTAGTCATAGTCAAATGCAAAAATAATTAACAAAACTGTCCAACATACAAAATTAACAAAGTTTGCAATAAACAATAATAAGAAAAAGAACAGGGCAAAAAATAATATAATGCAAACAAACAATATATGCAAAGCAAATTAATAGTAATAAGGCAAAACGTTCACAAACTAAAAATTGGCACTGACACACAAAATCACATTTGGACAAGTGAACGTAATGTTCTGACTTCAAGACAAGATAGATCAGAACTGAGTCATATGAAACTGCAGACTGGCCTATTTTATTGACTAGAAAAAAAAATCCCAGCATGCATTTGTGTGCATCTGCTTACAAAATGGGAAGGGGCAAGTGTTTTGTAGTCATTTCCTCTGAAGATTAAAATGAATAGATTGCTAGTGGATTCATTCACATCATATGTGCAGGAATAGCCTTGTGTTTTCAGGGATAAAAACATACACAGAAATAACAGTAAACGCATGTTAAATTGTAAATTAAAATCATACAACTTTATTCATTTTTGTGTACTAGCGTGTGTGCATTTTAGTTAACAAGTGTTTTAAGGTTGCATGTGATAAAAGGAAGAAGTTACTTCGTATTATAACAAGCAATGTTCTAGGAGAGGAGCTGGACGTCTTGACCTTCCAACGGTTGACAGCTTGAGTAACATCTTTTTAAAATCTGCCTCTTCATGTGGCTGACTTTCCTGTAAATTGTTGGTTACTCTGTTGGTAAGTAGATTTGAAGATAGTTTACATATATTTGATTTGTTTAAAACTGAATTACTGTTGCTTTATGAATTAGCAAGAAAATCTTATTTGAAAATGCACAATGCAATTCATTATGAAGGCTTGAGATTTGCACTTAGCACTTTTAAAATATCTCCAGTGAAGAGCCTCGAAATAGAAATGTATGATACACCGATAAAACTCAGCTATAATTTCCATGTAAAACTAATATCTATCTCATTCAACCCTGCTTATGATTGCAACTTTAATCCAAATGACATGCATTTATTAAGCAAAAGAGAAATTTCAATAATGCTTTTCAACCTTCTAATTGAACTCATCATTGATGAATCTGAATTTTCACTTATAAAAATGTGATTAAATCAAGGGTTCAGCTTAAAGTTCCCTGAAGAAGGCCACATGGTACAACAGGTGAAAATTTGTGGTGGTAACAAAGATAACATTAATCTGACTGTAAATAAAGATAACTCCCCGTACAAGAAATTTAAACAGAAAATCATTATATTCTTTTTCTTTCTTTATAAAAACTGTCAAAAAATGGCTGGTCAACCCTGACCTGGGCTGGTAGCTCCTGTTAGGGTCCCAACTATGGGCAAATAGTTAACCTCCAAACTGAGGTCAAAAGACTATGAAAGTATAAAAATAGATTTTTATAGCAAAAATACCAGCAATACATTTTTTAAAAAAAAATATATTACCAGCAATACATTTGATTCTCAACAAAAACCCTCTTTACAAAAATATGTCAATGAAACCTGATCTACTAACTGATTTCTTACAAATTCATATTCTGTTCATACAAATCTATCCTAAAAATCTTGTTGGCATTAATAACCCATTGAGGTTTATATGCTATAAAGCAAACAATGCCTAGATGTATCTATAATCTGAATGAGATAACAGATCCTCAGTTATATATGTCATGTTGCAAAGTAAAGAGGGCTTTTGCAGAGGCATGACAAAATTTGAAGCCTAAATCACTGTCTCAGTTTCTATCAAAGTCAAATTCTATCAATATGAAGTCTAAAAAGAACCACTTTTCTTTAGAAAGCAAAACTTCTGAAATTTGTATGAATTGATGTTCTGTTCTTCAATAGCAGAAAGTTGAGAACAGTGAAAAATGCTGTCAATTCTTAATGCAAGATTGAAAAAGTGCAAGTTAGCTTTGGCAACAATGAGACAAAATTTGTAATGCAGCACATTTTGAGAGTGTTCATATAATTGCATTGCTTCCTGTGCTACTGAGAGCAGGCCAAAAGATGGTTGGGTTTATTGTTAAATTTCAGATCACAGAACAGATTTGGAAAAGAAATCTGATTGGTTGATATTTGGGTCTGCCGAACAGCAAGTCTGAAAACTGTAGTCACACACTTTTGAATGGTGAAAAGGAAATGAGTGAAAAAGAAAATGGAAGTCCATAGGAAATGTAGAAGTAAAAAACATTAGGAGAGGAATGTGAATGAAAGAGGAAATGAAGAAAATTGGAAAGAAATCAAAGAAACAGGGAAGAAATCAGGTGAATGAATAAAAACTGGATAGAAAAAAATAAAAAGAATGAAATAGAGATATGGATATCTGAATGAAGAAAAAGATTAAGTGAAGGAAAGGTGTTCATTGAAAAATTGCAGAAATGTGAACAAAGAAGAGAATAAAAAAATGTTTCAAAAACTGAATAAAGCAAACAGAAGAAATCAGATGAATTAGAAAATGAAAGAATTTTGAAAATAAGAGAAGGAAGTAGAAATATAAATGTCAATGGAGACATGAAAGAAAAAAAGAAAACAGGAAAATATTGAGGACAAAAGAAATACGATTGATGGATTAATGATTTAAAAGAATGGTAAAAAAATGAATTTGTTTAAAAAAATGGTGATGTAATTGGAAAAAATATATATATATATATATATATATATATATATATATATATATATATATATATATAATATAAAGTATAAGGATTGAAGAAACTGAATGAAACAGACAATAAAAGTGGAAAATGAATGATGCTGGAGTTGAAAGATTGAAAAAGAATGAAAGCTCAAACAGATCAAGAAAATGAATGACTAAACAAGTATGGTATTTTGTTCAAGGCTTTGTAAAGATAAAATGCCTTCAATAAGACAAAGTTCCTCTGCTGTAATGAATTTGCTTTTGCAGTAAGTACAAAAGATGCTTCACGCAAAAAAATTATTGCCTTGGAGACAATTATGTAGGTGAATGAACACAACAAAATCCAATTAAATCTAAAGATCAATAAAAAGTTACACTCTTAATCTTTGTTTTAGCCAGTCAAGGTACAAATAAACTTTTCTGGAATTATTTCTTTTACAGCAATAGTACACCAATTTTATTTGTTTTTTTTTTTTTTTTTCAAATGTTATTTTTATTATGATGGGATCAAGGCTTGTTAAAGCTGAGAACTAAGTGTATTAAGGGAAGTGCACAGCATCATATTTTTTTCTCTTCTGTTTTGGTATTTGCTAAAAATAACAAGCTGGTACAAGGTAATAAATACAGGGTAACCAGTGGAAGTCAGTCCTGGACATGATGATCAATTACATTCAGCATCAAGGCCTTTAATGAGGAGATTGGATGTTTTAAGGAGCATGGAACCACCTCTTAATTGCTGTTCTTCCCAGGTTCACAATAAACTGGGGTGGTAGCCCCTGTCAGGGCCCTAGCTATCGGCAAATAGTGCCCCCCTCCCCGCAAAAAAAAACAAAACATTATGAAAGTATAAAAATACATTTTATCGTAAAAATACCAGCAATAAAATTTTTTTACGAAAAATGACCAACAATACATTTTACCTGTAGTTGAATGTATATAATTGTGTTCAAAATATATTTAGTTGAAGCCATAAAATTGTGATCAGATTATTGACATTTTGGCATTAAATAACCTATAAAGATGTTGATATGCTGCTAAACAAAACCCACCAACCCAGTGAAGGTCACTACTACAAGAGCACATCAGTGTGCCTTTTTAGCATACTCACTTAGGAATTGCTTACTTTGTACATTACTTATATGGAATAATGATATATATATATATATATATATATATATATATATTTTTTATATAGCAAGAATAATTTTAAGGGAACGTCATATGACAAAGTAGAAAGTTTTTTTGTGATGTGTTTTGTCCTTTAGGACTTCATCGGACTAAGTTTATGTTTATGTTGATATGACTACGCATTAACACAAACAAGAGATGCTGGGTAAAAGTATTGTTAGTTTTCATTTCATGTGTAAATTCTATTGTATGTTTGATTTGTTTAGTTTATCTACAAGATCCTGTGGATATATTAATAGAGCATCATCAGTAGATTGGAAGTATATTGATTGTTTAGTTAAAATATTTTGAAAAGGACCAGAATCAAGAAATTCTAAGAAAATACATGCTATTACTCTGCTTAGGGGTGGTCTCATTGTTAATCCAAATTTTTGTTTATAAAATTTGTTAGAAGTGACAGAGCATTGATTAGTGATGAGATGGCAGATTTGTATTGTTTTAGCTATTGGTAGGGAGCAGTTTATCTTGATTGTGTTAGATGCTTTTTTAAGAGACTTAAGCATTTTTCAACTGGGACATTGGTGTAAAGTGATTTTAATCTAGACTGACCCTGAGTTTGTCAGTTATATTTGTTTCCCTTAGTTTTTGAACAAGATTGCCTGATTTTTTTTTTTATATGAGATGGGTTGATTGTTCTAAGGAGAGGGGTTAAAATTTTTCTTATGGTTTTCACTGGTTTGTGGGGAGTGCTGTCAATACCTGAAATAATGGGGTGCATTAGAATGACTGTTTTGTGGGCTTTAGGGAGACTGTTACTTATATATATATATAAGGGAAACCAATGAATCAGTAAAATCAGTCAGAGAACAGCCCTACCAAACCTGTTGAAGAAGTAAAAATGACAAAAGCAAAAAACTGTTGTACTCAACACTTCTCAAAATGAAACTAAAACAGAGACATAACAAGAACAAGCAGTAAAAAGTACTGAGTGACTCTGATCTGAATCATCACTTAGAATTTCACAGTCAGGTGATCATCAGATGATATAATAAAATGTTTATTTTTTCTTTGCTTATTTTATTTTTCCAGTATGGGCAATGATTTTCAAGAATTTTCTTTTTTTCCCCATTTAAGGTAGGTGATTGTTTCTCCTTTGTGTTATCTGATGATTAGTGTGAAACATAGAGTCACAGTTTGCATTGACATTTGTAAATACTTTTTGGCAAATGATACACATTTGTGTGTGTGTGGGGGGGGTATTGTAAATTTGTTAAGGTCAAAAGTATATAGATAGGCAAATGATGGTTACAATACAATTGAATTATTGATGAGTCAAGTTTACTCAGCATTTGCAGTCACCTTGTTACATTCACAGAGTTGAATCACCTTCATCCCCTACATATTCCTTTGGTAAGAAGGGCATTCCACTCCAAAAAAGTGTTTTCATGTTGGTTGTTTCATAATACTATATAATAATTATACATCACTAGCAACTTCACCATAAATATGTATCACTGGTAATCTCTTTATACAAAAATGTACTGCTAAAATTCCCACTACAGAAATGTACTTCTACACCTTCATAGTGTTTTTGTTCAGGGGTTCACTATTTGCCCATAGCTGGGACCCTAACAGGTTCTACCACTCTGGATCAGGGTGGACCTGGGAACAACAGCAATTAAGACGTGGTGCCACACACTAATTACATTATTCGGACTATTGTTCTCATCCATATTTATCACAACATTTCGGCCATTGTACACTCCAGCCTTCTTCTGGTGGTTAGAATGTCAAACTGAACCCTTTATTTTGCTCGCTGGGGTAGACTGTTCTAGTTGTGATAAATATGGCAACAAAGATGAGGACAATAGTCCGAATAATGTAATTAGTGTACATAATACATCATCTCAGAAATATAGACAGATACTGTGGTTCCACACTCTCCAAAATCTCCCATTCAGAGGCCTTGCTGCCAGATGTAGTTTATCATCATACTCAAGACTGTTGAGTGAGGAAACATATCTCAGAGAACATTACTACTGTAGTCAGTTTGATCCTTATTAGGTGTTCAATATTGTGATTTTGTGCCAAATGAAAGGTTTCAAATTTTATGTGAAGTAGCATTGAAAAGTTCTGGAACTTGAGTTTCCAGATAGACTCCATAACCAAATCCAATCAAAATAGAGGGATAATGGATTGTTTAGTGTGGTTCTTGATATAATTAATTCATTTTTTTTTTCCACGTTTTCTAGCATTTATAATCAACATGTTGACTTTCCACATTACCTTAATCCTTCGGTATTCAACTCACTCAAACCCACCCCATAAATATCAGCACACAAAGTCTCACTGTTTATGATCAAAGTCTCACTGTTTATGATCAAAGTCTCACTGTTTATGATCAAAGTTTCAAAGTCTGTTTATGATGTGACTTCCTGCATTACTTTTATGATCAAAGATGATGTCATCATATATTATGCCAGTTTATGATCAAAGTCTCACTATATGTGGGTCCCTGCATTATTGCAGGTTATATGGGTGGCAGAACATTGAAAGCTGATATTGATGAGGTGGGTTTCAGGCAGGTTGAATGCTAAAGTATTAAACTAAACATTTGGAAACTGATAATTCCAAGAAAATGATAAAAATAAATAGAATAAAATATAAATTAATAAATAAAAAAATTATTCAACCATTATTTTTATTCATTTAATTCTCTTGCTGAAACTGATAGGTCACAACAGAAATATCTCAGACTAGGATCTCCTGGCATACTTTTTAATTGATTTCAATCAAGTGAGAGAGCTAATTACTTGTTTGGTGATGGTACTCATAAATGGGTTAACACATTTACTCTTCCCTTTTTTTTTCTTTTTTTTTGTTGGTAATTGGTTGGCATTAACACTACTCTTGAATTAGGAATCAATCTGACCTTGAAATATGCATGCCACTCAAAACAATGGATTTAAACTGAAGAATATTCACTAAAAACTTTATTTATAAATATAAAAGACAGTAGGAAAACTGTAATAGTTGCCAACACATTTCATTGTGGACTTTCCCAAGGCAAAACGAAATATATTTATTAAATGAAGTAACTAATAATAACAAAACAAAATGTCCTTAGCAACTGGAAGAATTTAGAGAACACTATTTTTATGCTGTTAACTGAAATTACGTTAATTACTGTCACATGTGGAGATATTGTCTTTATTGCTGCATTGACAGATTCAACCATTTTCTTTTGATTTCTTGATACTTTTCTGTATATGTGTTTGGGAGAGAAGTCTGTCAGCTGTTATAATGATTTCAGAGTTGTTGCAATATAAAATCTTGCATAATAGCTGAATATGAGTAGATAGCATGTAGCCTGTTGGCAGACTGACTCAGTTGGGCGGGTTAAATTAGTCTAAACTGTTCTTACATTTCTCTTGAATAGTATAATTGCAGCATGCACAGTGCAGGATATTTTCAATGTCACTTTATTGCAAGAAACCTCAAGATGGAGTAATGGTTAAGATGCACATCTCCCAAACCATTGCTACTGTAAGAGTAGATGCAAAATCCAAAAGAAGGGAAGAGCAACAGTAATTTCTTGATCAAAGTGACAAAGCCTTGATCAAGTACCCGATACAAAAACTGACAAACAAGAAATTGGTTCAGCTTAAATACAACTCCAGGATTGAACCACTTTTAACCAGCATGAGTACAAAAAGCTCCTGCTGCTGATTTGAATTAAATTAGCTTCTATATAGATCTAACAGATACTATAATGACATTGAGACTTTTGGGTGCCACAAATGTGTTGCCTTATGCCATACAAAGCTAACCTTAAATCTCAATAAATGCATTTCACTCTTATTTGAAACTTTAGTTATTGGTATTTACCATCTTTTAAAATCATATTTTACAGCTATGAATTTTAGAATAAAACTGGACAAAAAAGTACAATACTATGTTGCTCTTACAGGTTCTAAAGACTAGAAAAATTAATATTGGTATGATCATTAGCAAGAGGGTTAACTAAAGATGTGAAGTACAAATTGGCGATAGTTAAATTTCTGTACTTACTTAATTTAGACATCTGAGAAATGCTGTAACAGATGATATTAAGAAAGAAGAAAAGTTCATTAGGAAAGAGTACTGAAAATGAATGCTGGACAATTTCCTCACAGACGAAGAGGTGGTTTGAGGTTACAGAAAGATGTTGAGAATACCATAGACTGAACATGTGAGCAACAAGTAAGTTTTAAAGAAAATGGAAAAAAAAAGAACACTTAGTGTCAGACAGAGTTGAATTTTTTAAAATATATGATGACGAAATAGGGCTTGGAGAATTTGATGGTCACAGGGCATATTGAAGTCAAGAGTAACCTTACTAAATAGCTTCTGTAAATAGATGGCACAACAGGCAACGTGAGGAATAGTATAGAACATTGCAAATAGCTAAAAAGTAGAGAATGTGGAGAGCCATCCATGGTCACCAATGTTTTGAAGGTACAAGAAAAATCTCGGTTATAAATTATTGTGACCAATTATCATAACCTGATGATCAATAAACTAATCTTGGAGGTAATTTGATAGTGTCTTAGTTTTATTCTTATGGTAATGATAATATTAACTGTTTCTTTATAAGGAAACATTTGGCATTCATTGACTGAGCAGCCAGTTCCACTTGAGTTATACATTTCTTCACTCCTTGGCAATTGGGTTGGGATTAAAGTGTAGTATCTGTTTTCTTCATCTCTAATGATAATATTAGTGTTATAAAGGAAAACCCAATAAAAAGGGAAGCAACTCTTTGATGATTGATTGAAATGCAGTGGAGTTTGAACAGTGTAAAAATAACATACAGATTATTGTGTTGGTTTGTTGACTAAGTTATGGTTGAAGATTTACAATTCTGAATTATCTTGTGGATAATAAAAGTAACTTGAGTCTAATCATTTTGTATTAATTCATTTACCAGTTTCCTTATAAGGAAACGTGTGACATTCATTGGCTGAGCAGCTAGTGCTACTTTTGGTTGAAATTTATAAGAAATTTTCAGGAAAATGGATTTCTCAAGTTCACTAACTTTTATTGTGCTTTCCAGTATTGATGGGGATTTCCTTCCTGATTGTGGAATGTCAACATTTTAATTGTTATTATTTTCTCTTCAAGATACATATATTCATTTTAGTTATTGATGATGTTGAAAGTTCCCAAGTTCTGCAGTTCCTGTTATATACTAGAGTCCTTTGTGATTCTGTGTATGAGAAAAAAATTAGATGAATACATTCCACAGGAGAAAGTTCATGAAGAATGACGACATAGTTTAAATTGAGTTTTCGGGTTGAATTTCCATTTTTGATTCTCACCTTTGGGAATGAAATAAATTCCTGTTTACTGATGAAATTAGTTCAATAGGAGCCTGGAATTCATCAGTGACTTAACATAATGTCCCTGTACATCACAAGCATGTTTTGGACACTTTGCAACTTGACAGTAATCATTTCCTTTCAATGTAATACAAATGGACATAGGTTAAAGGTCAGGTCAGAAGGCTAAAAGGTCTTGGGTTTTATCTTTGATGCCAGTCACTCATGTTCCTTATGACATGATGACAACTAGAACCAGTTGGGAAATAAAGTGGTAACTGTATTTCTATCCTACAGATTATGTGACACCATACCTATTCTCTGAGAATATCTATGCACATGCAGGCATATATATATATATATATTAACTGATTTAAAATATGGTTCATTAAATCAGTTAATTTATAATATTTATGCTCTGTAAATTTACATTGAGCACTGTTTTGTAAAAATAAAAATATCAATAAGAACACCAGATTATATATCTTACGGTTCTTTCTTTTTACTAATATATATATATATATATATATATATATATGCTTACAATAAAGAATAAGCTGAAAAGTTTAATGTTTAAAACAAGAGTGCTCAATGATATAACTATACAAAGCCTTAATTTAATGATAATAAAATTTCTATTGCCAAAATGCATTGTGTGTCAATTCACCATAACTCTGAGGTTTGTGCTGGAAACAAACTGCAGTGTGAGATGCACTCTGCCTGAAGAGTGCACAAAGCAACAAGCTCAGTTGTAATGAGTTGACACATAACACATTTTGATAATATATATTTTATTATTATTAAATATTATATATTTATAGTTTTAAGGTATGCTGTATTTATTAGTAAAAGTGGGATAAAGTGTGTGTAAATATAAGAATGGACTCTGAGATCAAACAGAGTGGTAACAGTCTGTTTCATGCTTGAATGCAATCTTCAGGCCTTGGTGAAGGCTAAGTGTTAATGCGTGGACCTATATTAGTGTGAGAAAAAACGTTAGGATTATAGAGCTGAATCAGATTTTAGTAGGGATCAGAATAACAATCCTAAACAGGAAACAAGAGGTAAACCTCTACTCCAGTTCAAAAAACCAGGAAGGAATGTGGACCATATGATAGGCAAACTTTTTTGAAAAAAATTATTATCAGCAATATATTTTTGAAGGAAAAATATTACCAGAAATAGATTTTTGACAAAACAAAATATTACCAGCAATAAAAATTTTTCGGCATTAAATAACCCATTGAGGTTGATATGCCGTAAAACAAACCAAACTCTCTTTTGTTTATATAATCATTAATAGTTTGGTCAGATATATTAATAACCAATGCATTGAGATTTAAATGTGATTAAATATTACTTGTTTGTACTATGTTAATATATATTTATTCTTTTCTTTTTACAGGTAAGTTGCTGTTGACGAAAATGTAAGTTTTATTCTAACCGTATCTTGCCTGACGGTTTTTGTTTGTGGAACTCTCTTCTGGACTCTTGCTTTCCAGTTCACTTTGATCGTCAAAAATTTAAATTCAGTGTCAATCATTATATTCTGTCTTCTTAATTCCTGTTCTTTTATTGTTCTCTCTTTTCACATATTTTTTCACACTCAGTAATCCTTTATGTGGTAGAGGTTTGAAATGATTAAAAAATGTGTGATAAATAAAGAATTCAAAAAGTCATATTAATCTAATGCAGAAATAAATACAAAATCTAATAAAAAAAAAAGTGTCAGGTGCTATAAATAGAAAACTACAACACATATCAGCTCTGCATTTAATCTCCTTTGAAGTAGTCCCCTTCTGAAGCAACACACTTTATCCAGCATTGTTTCCATTCATAGAAACATTGCTGGAACTTCTTTTTTAGAATAGTGAGCAGCTGCTTCATTGCATTCTCTTGGATTTCCTTGACATCTTGAAATCTTGTTCCTTTCAAGCGGGATTTAATTTTTGAAGAGGACAAAGTCACAAGAGGCAAAATCTGGTGAATATAGTGGTTTTTGGACTTGGGAAATATAATTAGCTGAAAACCGTGGCACAGCCATGGTCACTGACTGAAATTCCATGGTGTGGTGAGATGACCACACTCTACACACTTTCCTTCCAAGCACTGCAATAAATAGCAGAAGTGAGCAAGAACTTTATAACTTCATGTGCTTGCGAGATACAGTTCAATATCAATATGTACCAAATGGCTTCACTCTGCATACTTTAGCTTCATTATCATAGCAACAGTCCTGATACTTTTTGATCAGATCTCATAAATTACATTATTGTCCTTATAATAGCCATCTGGAGATTGAATTACTAACTTTATATTTACAAGATTAATGCAGTGTCCACTAAACTCTTCCTTGATATCCATTACTAAAAGTTAACTAGTATTTCTTTATTTACATTATTCGTACTATTGTCCTCATCTTTGTTGCCATATTTATCACAACATTTCGGCCGTTGTACGCTCCAGACTTCTTCAGGTGTTTGGAATTTCGAACTGAACCCTTTATTTCACTCACTGGGAAATTCCAACCACTTGAAGAAGGCCGGAGCATACAACGGCCGAAATGTTATGATAAATATGACAACAAAGATGAGGACAATAGTCTGAATAATGTAAATAATGTACATAATACCTCATCTCAGAAATATAGACAGACTCTAGTATTTCTTTCATCTAAATTAATTGTGCAGATTTTATTGGTCTCAACTCAGATCCTTTCAAAATAGACTTTGCACTCAGTGTTCTTCAGAAAAACTGGGTGTAGGTTTGACCTGACAGATAAGCCCCTGGTCAGTAGGGCAGGTCAACTTTGGAACTGTGATATTGCACTCAATTTGAAAGTTGGGGTTTGACCTGATAAATGAGGATACAAAATATTTTTCCAAATCATTACCGTTTTTTTGAGGAAGTTAGTTTGAAGATTAAGTTTAAGTTAATCCTTGTAGCACAGCCTTACAAAATTAATAATTTTCTGTAACTTTAAAAGTTTAAGATGCATGGCACAAGCACATTATTACTAAATCATTGTGGCATCAAATAAGACTTTCATTTTTTTTTTTTTTAAGCGTTTCACCCCAAGCAAGGCGGGAAGCCACTACGATGCAAGGGGTTACAGGAAATAGCAAGATCAGATAGGAGTGATAGAAGAAAGGATGAGGGTAGTGGATAGATCAAAGCAACTGGAGATGTCGATTGACATTACACTTGAATAGCTGGAGATTATAGCTCACAGGGAAACAGGAGAAGGGAAGGGAGTTCCACAGGCGAGAGGTGCGAGACATGAAGCTATTAGAGTAGAAGAGACGGCTACATTTAGGAGTTTCGACAGTGAGGGGGTGAGAGCGGGATGCCAGCCTCGTAGGGTGCTAGAACTCATGACGTCTGGGAACCAGCGAATGTAGCTCCTCGGAGCAATTTCCATGAAAGTGAAAGTATTTGTAGAACAGACAGACTTCAAAGGGATAATTATACTGAACATTTTCGCTACATTATGATGTAATATGTTACACAGTGCAATAGTTTTAGTGTGATTTTAAGAAACAATGCAAACATTTTGTCTTATTTCTGCCCAACAGTATTATGATGTTATATACACTTTTATCTATTTTTTGTTTTTATTAATTACGAGCAGTAGCACCTGGTGTTGCCCAGGGATGTAACAGTAAGAGATAGATCAAGTATCGACTATCATAAAGACTGAAAAATAAAATTGACAAAGATTATTGTTTAAGGTTGATGGACACGCATGTCTTAATTATTTTTTTTTTTACGAATTGGTCAAACCCAAACTCAAACAAAACATTGTTTTCAATCGTTATGAGTCTATCAATTGAATAGAATTTTATTATAAACAATTGTCTTGTAAATGGAATTTTTAAAGCATTCTGAATGTAAAAATAAAAAAGAAAAAAAGTGTACAAGAGAATAAAAACACTACCTGCCAAAAAAAAAAGTGAAGTTTTGTTGAAATCGGTTGAAAATGTAGGAAATCTGATCAATATATAAACATACAGACACACACACACACAAACCTGGGTTTTATAATAAGTATAACTTGATATGAGTTGTCCCCCTTTCATTCTGGCGACAGAATCGTGTTTTCAAATTGATTTTGTCCAAAAACAATTGTTTTTCCAATTTTTGGCACTGTCAGAACCACTGCAAGGTAATTTTACGTAGTCCTGTGAAGTTTTGTTGAAATCAGTTGAAAAATGTAGGAAATCCGATCCAATATATAAACGTACAGACACACACACACATACACACAATCTGCATTTTATAATAAGTAAGATGATCTAACAAAGGATCTAACAAATCTTATTCATTGATTAGCCTTTTTTCATAGTCTTTTACAATTTTTTCTTACACAGTTTTTATTTATCAAATACAGTAACAAAATGGCGTATTATGCTTGTGGCGATTCATAATTAGAATTCTGGTTTGAATATAATTTCCATCCAATGTATCTGATACAAAAGATATAAACTTTATTTGGATTTATTCTTGAAATTGTAAAATTTTGAAGTCAGTTTGTAAGTAAAACTTGTAGAAATTATGTATTTCTGGACTTTTTTTTCCAGATAATCTTCAAAACTAAATACTCAAAAACTGATAAAAGCTATCTATCTACTTTTTGGTGCCATTACTTATCATATCAAACCCCAGCTTTCACACTAAGTGCAATGTTGATTTTCTAAAAAGAGTGTTGCTCCTCATCAGATATCAGTAGCTGATCCCAAAAGTTCAAGATAACACAGAGTGTTCTTGCAACCTTATAGATACACTGTATTTTGGTTAATATGTGGCGTTGTGGCAATGCTACTGTAACATTGCAATCATCTATTTTTCTGACCCTAAACTGACTGCTCATCATCAATGTTGCCACAAATACTATAAGTGAAAATTTTCACACTGTTCAAATAATGTCAGAATAATTTTTCTTCATTTTGCATTTGTTCCTGGGAGTGGGTCGATTTTGCAATATACAAACACAGAGAGAGAAAGACTTCAGAATGGGTTTGCAAATGAAAAAAGAAGTGGAACTTACTCCAACACTTCTTGCAATTGTGGCTGGCAGCAAAGTCCTTTTGTCTCTGTACTTCTGCCACAAAATTGAACCACTTAAAGGAACAAGTTATTTCAGCCATTTATACTCAAAGCTTGTTTAATTTCAGGAAATTTTGAGAAAGTAAAGAATTTCTTTTCATACATTTTTAATTAAGAATCACTAATTTAAATGATGAATGCTTGTTCTAATATCTTTCTGTAATTTATTATTCATTTTCTGTTAATGTAACATAAATGTAATGTATTTACAACATTACAAGGTAACATTGTGGGCAATGTGTGTGAAATCTAGAAAAAAGCAAAAACATTCTTTCAACCTTTATGTCACTTTGCAAAATTGTTAGACTGAAATATAGATAGGATTATTTCTACATTGGGATTTGTTGTATACTTGTGGGAATTTGTAACCTTGTCTTTGATTGTTTGCATTCTATTCCTCCATAGGTCATATATTTAAACTGGGTGAGATAATTGAAGTTGTTGGTTTTTCATGTAATTGTTAATATCACTTTATACACTGCACTAAAGAAAGATGTAATAATTGACTTTTTTATTTCAAAATTGACCTCTGCTAAAAACTGAAACAGGACTAATTTGCATCTAGAACTAAGTTGTCTGTAGTTGATTGAATTATGTATTGTTTAATCTTGGTTATCATGATCCAGAATTAGAAGCATTGATGTTTTACTTCCCTTACTAAAGAACTGATCATTGATAAGATCTGACTGAATATCAACAGATCTAATCTTTGCTAACTGACCAACTTCCATAAATTAAACTAAATGAACAAATATTAGAACTTTTCTTGGAAGGATTTTTTGGTCAGGCTTAGAACTTTTCATACTGCAATAGCATGTGTTTGTGTATATATTT